>NDXA01000155.1:0-18471 GCA_002105455.1 Hemisphaericaspora xylofermentans | reverse complement strand
CTGCGAAGAAGATAATACTACAGTGATTAAAACAATTACAGTACCATGTATTCCAACTGAAGAGCCTTTCTTGACAGATTTGAAATTCACTGAGGCATCACTAATTATTTACACTAGTTCGGAAACAGCTACTTTAAAAGTCGGTGAAAATCAAGGTACAACAATTTCTGAAGTAGTGCACACTGAAACAATAGCCCCAAACGAACAGGATGCTGCTGTTACTGTTTCTACGTCGGACGTGGCTCAACAAAGTATGTCAACGACTGTCAACACTGAAAGCGCTATTGCATCTCTGCGAGAAACGACTATTACTACAATCTCACTAATTTATGACGATGCTGCCAGTTCAAACATGAATGATCTTTCCTGCACGATTTTGGTAATTGCTTTTATCAGCGTGTTTATACGAATACACGGCTAACTTTCTGTTCTGATTTATATGATGATGATGTTACGAATCCTAAAGAGTCAATCCAAGTATGCAGATTCTTTTCCTTAGTTTAGTATTTAGGTTTAGTTACAGTTAAAATTGTTGGATTCAAAGATATTTTGAATATAATTAATTTCTCCTATAAAAAAATTATTTGGACCCCCCCACCTGTGTTCCTTTTATTTTTCGGGGTGTGCTGTATTTGTTGTCCCCCCCACCCTCTTCTCATTTGCAGAAAAATAAATAATATTAATTAAAACCTTCCGTTTGACAGGTCCAACACCTGACGACCTTTAAATAAATCAGCTATTTAAACTGTCGAAATGGTGATTCGAAGAGATTCTACTCCACATAAATTGAGGTCTTCTTTGAGGTTTATTATGGTGATTGGATTCTTTGTCTCTCACAAAACTAGTCAGAAGAGAGAAAAAAAACTTCTGGAAATAGGTAGAACTAGCATCAAAAGGCCAATTTAATTTGAACTCTTCAATTCACGGCATTTTGAAAGTCTCCCTGCTTTTGTGCAGACGTGATCATCCGTCGGAAGGTCTGGAATTAATCTATTACACCAATTACTTGAATATCTCTTTTCAAACTGTTCCCCTGTTTTGTATCACGAAATAACTACATTTATCGCTTTTTCCGCTTCAGGTGATTTTTTTTGCAACCACCGGTTAAAAAATATTTTTGCTTTAACTCCGAATCACAGTATTCCCTAGAGTCATCTCGAAAGACATTTTGCAAAAGTGGACTTTCCTAAAACAGATATAACATGAAAGCACCAGAGTGGTTTGGCCAATAGAACAACGTGTACTTGACCTTAATGAATTTTAACGAGTGCAGAACTATAGTTGTTGAATGTCCTAGTTTCGATGAGGCGATTGTACATTCGGAGCAATTCTCGTGCAGTTGAAAGCCGACAAAGGTTTTCCTTTCTCTAATTTCTTCCATGACCCTTACATTCAAGAACCAGCTGATTTTTTTCTAATTGTGTCATCCATTTGAACACAATATGTGTACTGTCAAACTTTGCAGTTATGAGGGATCGGAAAAATTAATTTTTCCGAAGTCCCTGACTAAATATTTTTGTTGCGGAAATCTGCGCAATTCTAGATCCATCAGCTTATTATCTGGCTGCACAAATTACAAAGACTCATAGTTAGCTTTTTTAGATAACCTCTTAGAAACAAAATAATAGTACAGGTACCTTATTCAAGAACTCTTGATAGGTGCAGTTCTATTTCTCTAGAACATATTCCAACAAATAACGCCATCCGATATATTCAAGATTTAGTAGTTGGTAATCCCATGGATAAAAATTATTTTTTCAGTTCTTTAATCAGCCTCAAAAAATATTCACATAATTTGCACGCTATTAAATTACGGGAAATGTGACAAAAAAAAACTGATTAATTAATAATTTAAAAATAAATTAGGATTGATAAAATAAAATAAAATGCCATATTTTATTGGCAACATCTTTTGCAGTCAGAATAAATCATGACGACCTCTTCTACAATCAAGTGATCAACAATTAGGATGACTGGTTTATGTGAAATGTCTTCCACCTCCACGTTCAGGTATAAATATCACGAATTTGTTCCTCAAGTATCTGGTTTTTCGATTTTTCATCTCTTCCATAAACCAATCTGCCTACAAAAAAGTACAGATAGCAAGCAAATCAACAATAAGAAATATTACTAAATGAGATTCTTTCTCGTATTCAGCTATTTTGTGGCAACAATCTTGTCACATACTATTATCACTGAAGTTCCAAAACCTACGCCCACTCCACAAGCTATTTGTGACTCATCCAACATTGAACCAGCATGTAAGGTCAATTTCGGCGAGAGATCTAAAAGCTTAGGATATGCTCCATACAAGAATCTTGCTTTTACTAGCGTCAAATGGATCAAGGATGATATCTACCAAGTCCAAGTTGAATTTGAAATGGGTGGGTCCATCACTCAAGCATCGCTTTCCACCTGTGATTTAGTTGGTTTAAATTCTCCTGATGATTACTTGAACGGAAAGATCGACTTAGTCAAGAAGGGTGTGTTTGATAAACTTCAATGGTCAGAACAACATTTTTCGGTAACTTGGTTAATGAAAGCTGACCGTGTTGGTAGCAGAGCTTGTGCACATCCATTCAATTTGGAATACGTATGGTGTCAACCAAATGATGGAAGTTATATTCTGAAAAACTGTGACAACCCAGTTAAACCACCATATGCCCTTTATGAATTTGGCTGTCCCTCTGGTAATGAGTTGAAAGATGCCCCCATGTTTTGCTGGGATTTACAATGTGGAGTTCCATTAATTGAGACATCCACTGAACAGTTAGAAACTTCTAGTGATCAACCAGAAACAACTTCTATTGAAAGTTCGACTGATCCTTTAGAAACAACCCATGAATCTTCAACTTCAGATTCCAAACCACAATCTGAATCATCTACTGAAGCTACCGAAAGTTCCGAACAACCAGAAACAACATCCTCAGATCCATTCACAACAATCGAGGTTGGGTCAAGTGAAGAAATCTTAGGGCCTACATCAACTTCAACTCAAGAAACTTCAATAGAAGAGCAATTAGTTTATAGCTCTACACAAACCACTGAAGGGTTTACTGAAGACACCATGATTTCTGAAAGTTCCACGACGTTATCTACCGATTCGACTACCGAGGGAGTCAGCTCCACAACTGAAGAATTAGGTCCAGAAAGTTCCACATTCGAAGAAGTAACAACTCGAAATCCTGAATCATCAACTGAATACATGGAATCTACAACCCAAGAAAGTTCAACTCAGGAAAGTTCCAATGGAGAGTCCTCTATAGTGACTTCGTCTGAACAACCAATAGAAGAATCTACTTCCGATACATTAGCGATATCATCTGATTTGTCATCTTCAGAAGAGCTTGTTACTGGACCATCTTCATACACCACTACCAGCAGTTCAATTGAAGGGTCAGAGCCATCAACAGAAACTAGTTTATCGGAACAGCCAGAAACAGCCCCCGATGCCATTGAAACATCTTTGTTATCATCCACTAAAGAATCCACTGATGCTGAATTTTCAACAGAACCCCCAAACGAGACAAATGAATCTACAAGCTTTGAACCCACATCAACTGAGCAATTAAGCAAATCAACTGAAGATACCACAATTAAACGAATTTCAAGTCAGGATCCTCAAAGTTCAAGTGACGTTTCAGAATCAACGGAATTTGAAGGGTCTACAGTTATCAACCCCTTCCCAGAACCGGAAGAGTCTGCTAGTGAATCAATACCAATTTCATATTCAGGTTTCTCAAGCACTGACCCTGTCACTACTTCAGAAGATCCATCTATCTCAGATCCAATTACATCGAATGATCCAACCAATACCAGTGATCCAATCTCGTCTAATGACTTAACCACTTCCAAAGACCCACTTGTTTCTAGTGATCCATCATCAACGGTTCCAGTTAGTTCCATCGATCCAACCAGTTCGAGTAATCCACCATCAGTTGATGCAGTTAGTTCGATTGATGCAACCACTTCAAGTGATCCAATTTCTTTTAACGAATCAAACACTTCTGAATACCCACTTGTTTCGACCTATCCATCATCAGTAGATCCAGCAAGTTCAATTAATCCAATCACTTCAAGCAATCCTTCTTCGGTTGATCCAACAACAGAAACAACCAACGCTGACTCTTTCGATCTCAACACATCCTTACTTACAACTGTCATAACAACTACGAAAGTGACCATGGCAACGACGACTGAAACATTGATCCTCTGTAGTCCTTCCACATTTACAACTGCTAGCGTTTTTACCACTGAAAATCCAACTACCGTAGTTTCAACAATTAAGGTTTCTGGTACTTTATCAACAATCACCACGGTTTCTGTTCAAACTACAACTATCACTACAGAAGAATATTCGACTACCTTAGCTACTTTCAGCACTACAATTAAGCCAGACACTGAAGTGACCGACTATTCAATTACTACAGCAACTATCGCTGTTTCTTCTTTCAGTACCCAAACCAGCACCATCATTAAGTCAGATATCACTTACATTTCCACCATTATTGTTCCATGTTTGCCAACTGAAAGTGTTGAAACAATTCAAGGGGCAGCATACACTACGGCAATTACTTTTGACGAAGAAAATTCTTCAAGAACTAACACTGAAGAAGCTATCAAGTCGACCGTAATCGTTTACAGTCAATCCCAAGAAATTACTTTGACAACTAGTGAACATACATACACTACCCTTTCTGGGTTTACATACACTACAACACTTATCGGAAATGAACCAAGTTCTATTGTCACCATTTCAAGTTCGGCATCGAGTGAAGGTACTGAAACAACCAACTATCCATCTATTCCAGAAGGTGTTATTCCTGCTGTTGCCCCTGGTAGTAATGAAGGAACTCAACCTGCAGCTACCCCAACGATTTATGAAGGTCTGGCCATTGCATTTAGTTTCAACAAGATGATTATCATTGCATTTACCCTTATTAATTTTGTTTTATAGTTTGCTCATGTTTAAGAGTTAAAAGAATTTGTTTATTAGTTTGCTTTTAGTACATAGCTTTTAATTAATAAAAATCAAATAAATCACAAGCTATAAATGTTTAACGTAAAACCATTCATTTCTAGTCTCTTGAAAGTAAAATATGAAAGAATCATGAAGGTTGATCGGTGTTTTTGGAGTCGCGGAATTTATCCCGCAGTTGTATAGTTTTCTTAGCATTACACTATTCACAATGTAATTTCTCGAAAGATACCTGCTCTTTTGAATCGGGCTTTTACTATTTCAATTTCACCCTTAAAGCCCAAGCTTATGTAAAAACTCCTTCCTCAATTTCACAATATATGCACTATGAACCAGCAACAACTCCCCTTCTCTATCACCATATAACTTCTCATCTTGTGCTGCTGTCCAAACTCCAGGCAAATCCTCAATCTCCAATAATTGATGCATTTCCATATTTTCCTCTTCACCAGCAATCAAAGTTGTCGCTACTGCCTGGGTAAATCTATCGCATAAATATGGAATCACAGCAAGGTCTGCACTGCAGGCAAAAACGATATGGCTAATCAAAGTCTCAGTGAAGCCCATTGGCTTGAGATGATTGAATATCCCAATTAAATCATGTACATTCTCGAGAGCTTCTGTGGCTTTGGTTGCCACAATACCACTATCTATGTATTTATAACTTTCCCGGGAGAGAAGATCAGTTAATTTGACCGAATGGTCTACATACTTCAATTGAAGTCTGAATTGGGAGTCCTGTTGTGGAGACTCGTTTGGGAATTGGGAGTGAGATTCTCCATTATCCTGATCTTGAGTGGATTGATCAGATATGGTAGTTGGAACTTTTGGTAAATGGATTCTATCAAAACCACCTGCTTCTTTGGATATCAATTCGTCGTCGATGTTTAAAGCCGATTCATCAATTTGTGGAGTTGTATCAGTTGCCAAACTTTCGTGTACTTGAGGAGAGACGTCACTTCTGGTGGTGGTTGGGGTTGTTCTAGTCTTGGATGAGGATGGTTCCGAGATAGGATTGCCATCATATTGACTAAGTTTTAGCAATGGTTTTGCTTCTTCTCCTTTCTTTAGACATAATTCATAATAATCAATATATTGCGGGATCATCCCAGGTGTGACATATCTTCTAAACCTATCTCTCCAAGAATGTAAACTATGCTTTGGTTGCTTCCTATACATCTTACTATAGAATGTATAAGGTAACACCACATTGTCATTGTCCATATCAAATTGAAGTCCTTTTTCTAAAACGTAAGCCTTGGCAGATTGACATAACAAATAATCATCATCGGCGGTATATTTCTGTTTTAAAGTATCTGGTAGTTCATCTACTCCTAGCTTGATATATTGTCCCGTTGTCTTATCCTTAATTAATTTGTCATTAGAATCCAATTTATAGACATATTCTAATCTTGGCTCTAGATGCTTTCTAAATCTAGCTCGAATGGAGTTCCCAGTATGACCCCTCAAAATCTCTTCTTGAGCCAATTCATTAAAAAACTTATGTGAATGCCTAAATCTTGGATTTAATCTCACTCGTTTAAGTATAAATTCATCCTTCTCGGGTGTGAATCGATTATGTCTTTTCAGACCAGTTGCGGTGGTATTTTGCATTCCAATACTTGCACCACCAACTGTGATTGGAGAACCATTCATATATCCATCCAATGGGAGTAAGCGATTTTGAGCAATACAATCATCAATATAATTTAATCTAACTGTGTGTGGACCAGCACTTTCATCATTGTTTAGATATATTGTAGTAGGAGTTGGATTATCAGTTACCATACCTCCATGTTGCATAATCAAGCTACGATAACGTTCACGATATGGTTCAATATATGATATAGTGAACACTATAGACTTATCATTTTGATCAACAAAAATATTATTTGTATGTTCAAAATGATAATGATGATGAGCGGCTTGTGCATGATGAGAGTGAGGGTGATGATGAAGTTGTTGTTGTTGCTGAGTGGCAGCTACTACTGCAGCTGCTGCAGCTGCTTCGGCAGCTGCTTGTGTTACTGTATCTTCGTACGATAATATATGGTGGTAACTCATTTCACTTTGTCTTACCAAATTGGCTGCAAAATTCTTTGTCAAGAAGGTTTGTTTGTCTATACTCACTCAGGTCTTCCCTGTTAGTTATTGATGATGTTTGGATGTTGTTTCCTGCTAAGAGTGTTAAGAGGTTAAAATCTGATGGATGTTTGGATGTTTTTGTTTTTGTTTTTTTAATCAAAAAAAATCATTCAATGAGTGATCAAAAATGAAACTGAGGTCGTGTGAAAACGACAATATAATTTAGAATCAACAAATGCGGGTTACCCCAACTTTTTATTGGTAGCCTGTGGTTAGTAGAATATGTTAACCAACCATTGCAAAATCTGCGGTACAGTTGTCCTGGGCGCCATTCACGGGATACCCAATCCTACAAAAGAACGAATAGTAACTAATTAAACCTGGATAAAGGGTTGACGGTTTGTAAGAGAATTTATTATGTTATTTCTGTTTAAAAGAACATACAATTTAAATACTACTTAAAACCATAGTAAAACAACAGTATTTACAATAAATAGAGATCGCCAACTAATCCAATTGAAGTAAGCAAAACGAAAACACTAGAAACAATGGCACCGACACGATATCCTGATTCAATCTTTTCCAAATCTTGAATAAACTCTTTTTTAACCAAAGTTTCTTCAACTTCTTCAGCAATTTCTGATTCGTTCTCAGCAGGTGTAGCTGCCGCACCTGCGGCAGCAGCAGCAGCAGAAGCAGGGGTAATCTCTGGAGAAAGTTGGTATGAAGCTGGGGTTGAAGTTCCAGATTCATCAGAAACGTGAATGTATGACTTGCCTAATGAATCATCTTCATGTGAAACAACTTTAGTAATCTCCTGTTGTTTTTGCTCTTGGTGATGCTTTTGTTCTTTCACTTTTTTGGATTTCTTAGTCTTTAATATCTTATTTTCACGAACAAAGCCTTGATAATAAACACAGATCAAACTTACAGGAGCACCAATGGCTGAATAAATCAAATAAGGATGCTTTGCAGAGTTTGGACTATATGAATAAGCCAACCCAAACAAACCAGTACTAATCACACTCAATGCAATATTAATGACTCTCGAACTACAAATGAACTGGTAAACATTATTAGAAGTTTCATGGAATGTAGAAATTGAATTGGTTGATATCTTTGATATTAAATCTGGTATGGCATTTAAAGCTTGATAAACCAATGATGAAGATAATAATCCAAGGGATCCTAACCCTAACACTTTTATGGTATTAACACAACTTCCAGCCGACATTGTATGTTACAATATATATATATGTATTGTTACTCTCTTTCTCTCTTTACCTAGAACTATCTATCTCCGTAAGACAACTCAATCAATCAATCAATCTAAAAGGTTAAAAATTAAAAGAAGCAAACAATCAAACCAAATAATGGCAAAGGGGGAGAAGGCAAACTCATAAAAACTTTTTTTTTTTTATTTTACTAATAAAAAAAAATTATTATAAAACATCCAACAAACAAAACATTTGATATTCACCCCTCTCTCTCTCTCTTTCTCTCTCACTTTCACAATTTCATTCTCCGTACGAATTTGTCGCTAATTTTATTCGTTCTCACTAAAAAAAAAATCATTGTTAAAGAAAGTTCTGGGTAATTTTGCAGTCAAACCTCTTTTATAACAAATCTAACATAATGTGAAAATATATATATTGAAATGTCTAGTAATGTAAGTAAAAGAAAATCAAACTAACTGAATGAATGAATAAAACTAATAATATATAACGAAATCATGAATGAATAAAATAATATAAAAAAACATTTCCAAATACATAGAGGCAAACTTTATTAGGTCTGCTTGACATGAATTATCTTCTTTAACGCCAATCTAGCATCTCCCGAGTCTTCGCCTGATGATGAAGCACCGGATCTATTTTCGCCACCATCAAATTTCGTATTCTTACTTTCATTAATTAAATCCGTCATATTAACACTTTCTCTAAGTTTCAAATCTTCTTTATTCTCAACCTCATGGCGAAGAAAGGTTTGTTGGGAATGCATCTGCATGTGCTGCTGTGACTGTTGGTTATAAGAATGGGGGTTTTGTTGAGAAATGAAGAAATCCTGATTTATCAAAGTGCCACAATCTGGTCGTTTTGGACTGTTCAAATTCATCATTGAATACATTAATGAATTGAATTGAGGAGTAAGATTAAAAATAGGAGTCAAGCCAGTCACACCTATATTTGAAGTGTTCAAATAATTATTGATTGAGTCTTTAGGAGTTTGCGGTACAAATATATTTTCAGCAATTGTAGATAATTGAGGCATTGATGCATTTGATACACCTGTAGATAATTGAGGTATTGATGCATTTGATACACCTGTAGTTGCCGAAGTGGTAGTGGTAACAGCAGCAGCAGCGGATACTTGGGGTAACAAACCAGTTATATCTGAATTATGTCTTCTAAACGGTGGTGGGCGGATGTTATCTAATGACTCATGTTTATGCTGCAGTTGTACTTGCTGGCTAAGTCCTATTACAGTGTTTGAATGAACCAATTTTGGGGCAAAAGTTACTTGCTCTTCTTTTTGTACTTGTGGGGATGATTTTATTTCTTCAGAGGCGTAACCAACACTAGTGGTTGTAGGAGTACTGCTAGGTGGAGTATTGAATAAATGGCTAGATAATATGGCTTTTCCCAGATCATCAATCATTAATTTCAACAGGAAATCTTGGGATGACGATAATGACAAGGAGGATGACACAATGTTATCAAAAGATTCGTTGTTTTCCGTACTGCAATTGTTGTTTGTTTTCTTTGTAGATAAGGATGCAGGTGGTAATAAATTTGATTTCACTGAATACATATCACCAAAACTAGTAGTGGCTCTTTCGGAAATGGTAGTTGAATCAACCATCAGAGTTCTCGGAGGGGAGCTGGATATGTTATTACTTTGGTAATGAATTCCACTAGATGGAGAACTAACAAAGATAGCTCCCAGTTGTTGTTGTTGTCGATGAGCAAAGTCTGAATCCTCATTAGATTGAGTAATCAACGAGATATTTTCCATTGCTTTTGAATTAATTGGATGAAATTGATGGTGTGGGGTATGTTGAGATCTATCAACAACTGTAGACAATGGTGTAATCAAAGGGTTATCATGATTACGAGAAGAAGATTTTGATTTTTTATTAGATAGCATAGGCGAGTTACCCAAAGATGATGCAGTAGAATTCTTTCGTTTTCTTCTTGTCAGTCTTGCGGTGGGCGAGACTCTCATTAACGGTGTATAACAATCAGGAGCACCTTGTTTCACCATCAGATTTGAATTTGATTCTGCCGAGGGACTGTTGTTCAAAGGAGAAGTATTGACGTTGATATTGATTGTCGTTGTGATCTTATTCGATAAGGAGTCAGGTTTTGGAGGCCTACCTCGTTTTCTTTTCACTGGTTGTTGGGGTGCTTCGATTGATTCCACAGTAGCAGCAGAAGCTGCTGCTGCAATCAGACCATTCATCATTTGAGGAGTTGTATGTTGGCTTACGTTTTTAATATTTTTGTCCATACGCATTTGACCAGATGATGATGATGATACAGGTGGTATATAATGGTGGTTGTGTTTATGTTCTGACATAGCAATTGGAAAAGATACTGGAGTTAGCACGGAATATGCTGATTCGTGTAATTGATGTGAATACATGTAATGGTTTGTTTGATTCGTCGTGAATGACAAGAGAAAAAACTAAAATTGATGGTAATCTGAAGCAAACTGTATGTAACAATAATATGGTAATTGAGTGATGAAGATAATAAATATTCTAATAAACCGGCTATTAGGAAATTTGAAGTAATGTTGTTGATGGGGAAATTTGTGTATGTTAAATAGGAACGGGGTGGAGTTAGTTGATGATAATAGTAGATTGATGAAGGATGGGGATGGGACTTAAATGTAACTGAGAAAAGACTTTAAATTAAACTTTTAACGAGTGAATATATATAGTTGATGAAAAATCGATAGAGTGGGATGATTGTAATTGTATGTATCTTCTCACCTTGCTTGATTTAACACCGTTTGATCTTTTCTCTGTTATCTCTTCCTCTTCTTCTTCTTCTTCTTCTTCTACTCTTCTAAGCAATCTCTTACTTCTAGCTCTTCGGAAATAATAACTTTGTACCTTGTTATTAGTTGAAATATTGAAAAACTTAAATGAAAAGTTTTAGTGGAAATTGAAATTTATGATAAATAAATTTAAAAAGGGTGACGACCAAGAGAGTAAGTAAGTAAGTAAGATTTTATATTATATAAATTAATTATTATTAAAAAAAATAAAAAAATTAATAAAATTAAACTAAGCTAAGCTAAATATAAAATAAAATAATAAATTGAAAAGCTTTAAGAAAACTTAAACAATAGTTTGTAATACTACAATTTATTTAACTAAATAAGTAAATTAGTATAGTAATTATTAGCTTAAGTAATTTAATTTAATGTGTGAAATTCTCACTGAAAAAAAATTGAAAAATAAAATCAAAAATAAACAATTATAAATACTACAACAAGAATCATAACAATTTAATTTCAATTTTAATAATAACAATAACAATCAAAAGTTCAATTCAATTGACACAAGACAATCTGATTGTTAATTGAAAAGACAAAGAATAACAACGGCATCATATATTGTCAACAGCGCAAGTACCATCCACTTATATTGCTATATATCTAAAATAATTAAACAACAACACAAAGTTAATTTTTTAATCATATATATGCAAGATATAAACTGCTACTGTAATTATACTTCCTAATAGGGAATTTCTAGACGAAGATAAACATTGAATAATATGCAAGTCTAACACTTTCTATGTTATCAATTTACACAGTTAAAACTAAGCATGTCGAATGATCCTATCTTTGCCCAAGAAAATTTTTCTCTATTCTCTAGGTCCAGTGCGATCAGACATTTTAGATCGAGATCCATTCTCTATTCCTTTATACCAAGAAAATGATTTAGATCTTTTCTTGAAACTAACTTCCCCCAGCCCTCAGTAGTTTAAACCATTCTCAATTCCGTCCATCCTATACTAAGAAGAATAATGATAAGTTACTAAGCCCATATATATTTTGTAATTTTCAGCCCCAAATTATTTGACTTTTCCACGTTTCCGCCAGAAACCAATTGTGGTGGGAAATTCTTTCCACACTACGTATCTCTTGAGTAGTATTGTCAATTGATGCTTAATAATAACTTGATACTAAGCTTGTCATACCTACTAAACTTTTTCACCTCCGAAATCCAAATCCCCACCCTCTACATTATTTCTTTGCATATTTTCTTGAAATATGTCAATCATACCTTTTTTTATTTTTCACAAACGAAACATTCTTTTTGGGACAAGATAGTGGGTTGCCAATCGTCATTATTGATCTGATAATCATGTTAAGAACGTTTGAAGAACAGAGAGTTCTATAACTATAGGAATCATAATAATCATCTACAAATCGCTTAAAGTACTGAAAAAAGTAGACGTGTCAATTTAACCCAATTAGGAAAGAGGTTTGGAAGAAAAAATATTTCCACCTCAGTTTGCTTAGGACTGATAGCAATCAACAGTCAATTATCATAAACAACATAACAATATCACATGTGACAGAATTACTTAATTTCAGCAACAGCAAAATTGTTGCTGGATACTACGTAACATTTCTAGAAACCTAATAATTACTTGGTTGGCAAGGAAACAGAAATTCCAATTTCTGTCACAACGTTTGACATAGGCTCAAACTCCAATTGACTACAAATCGTAAATGTCTAAACTTTAAGATTTTCGATCCTGCAAACTAACTTTTGGTTGCACTGCTGAACATTCGAATTAGTTTTCCATCATTAATTTTACACACTACAATGTATATCGAAAATTCTAATCCGAAAGTATTGCTCGGGTTCCAGATCTCATACATGAGCCGAAATATTCATATTTTTGATCTTAAACCACCCCCTTTACAAACAAAAAATAATTAGATCCGGACGGGTTTCCGAGTTCAACATAGGTGGGGTTCAGCAACCCAATTTTTTCCTATCAATAACGCAAAAATCAACGTAAAACAGCAGTAACCCAGTGAAAATGTCTTCTTACCCCACTCGGTCCAACCCAGATGATCTTGTTTTCAATTTTTAATAGGTCTTCTTCTTGGCAAATGTACAAGTATGCGGAATTGTTTATGCGAGAGAACAAAATGTGATATAATAGACTTTGGCATAATGAGCTGGCTGCATTCTTTCTTGTAAATTCCTATAGGTATCCAAGAACATTATTGTTGCATTGATGGTAATCAAATCGGAGATCCCCTCCGCAGCCATTATTTCTTTAACGCATTAATATTTTTTAAAGTAGTTTTAACTTATTTGAAGTTCTCTTCGTACAACAAAGCTGGATTGTGTTCCTGCAGGATCAATGGGATGCAATCCAGCGATAAATCCCCCACCCTTCCTTCGGCCGGAAGCTCAAGATAATAAAGTAGTGCAAAGTGATCCGATCCGAACATCTTTTAGTTGTAATATAAAACTAACTTCGCCACTCCGCCCACCCACACACACCAATATGGTACCATTACGAATGTCTGTTATTTGACCTTTTTTTTTTGCAACCCCAAAGAAGGAATGGTTTAAGTATGAACTTGGGCCAAAAACAAAAAAAAGGAACGATCGTATAATTCTGAAATGTCGCACCTGCTCGTAAAAAAACGGTTTTGAAATTCCATCAACATCAATCCACCAATACATGTATAAATATCCAGGATACATAGCACCCTCCTTTACATTTCATAATTAAAGAGGTTAACCATGGCATATACATCGTTGAATCCATACACCACCCACAGAGAGTTTTCAGGACTTCCAGGTGCATTTGGTATCACTATAGGATTACCAATCTTGATTACCTTCTTTGCCTTAATCACTAATGAAAAATATTCCCTTCAAGGTGTTAACCTCGATTTATCGGCCGTTTTTGCCCAACTTCCAACTACCCAGGAGGAATGGATTGATTTATGCTTCAATAAATCTTGTTGGATTGCTTATTTGACTTGGTTTTTTACATTGGTTGCATTGGATTACACTTTACCTGGAAGAACCATGTATGGTGTTGAATTGCGTGATGGGACAAAGTTGGATTATAAGATTAATGGTTTAGCTATGTCCTCAACCTTGATTGTGTTGGTCTTATCAAGATTATATCTGGTTGAAGGTCATTATTTACCAGAATTACAATTTATATATGATAATCAATTAAGTTTAACCGTGACTACAATCATATTTTCATTCATCTTGGCTATTTTCGTTTACTTGGTATCGTACATTCCATTGCGTAAACCTAACGGGAAAAAAACTCATGAACGTATTCTTTCTGTGAATGGGAATACTGGAAATCCAATTTATGATTGGTTTATTGGTCGTGAATTAAATCCAAGAATTGGAAGCTGGGATATTAAATTATTTTGTGAATTACGTCCAGGAATGTTACTATGGTTATTAATCAATTTATCTTGTATCCACCAACAATATCATCAATCTGGTACTGTTACTGATTCATTAATCTTAGTTAATCTTTTACAGGCATTTTATATTTTTGATGGGGTCTTAAATGAAGATGGATGTTTAACTATGATTGATATAACTACCGATGGATTTGGATTTATGTTAAGTTTTGGAGATTTAGCATGGGTTCCTTGGGCCTATAGTTTACAAGCAAGATATTTAACAATTCCTAAAAATCAGATTAATTTAGGTTGGTTTTATTTCAGTTTAATTTTAAGTATTAAATGTGTTGGATTTTATATATTTAGATCTGCAAATAAGCAAAAGTCAGACTTTAGACAAGGTAAATTAAATCATTTTAAAAGTATTCCAACAAAAACTGGATCAAAATTATTAGTAGATGGTTGGTGGGGATTATCTCAACATATCAATTATTTGGGTGATTGGTTAATTGGTTGGTCTTGGTGTTTACCAACAGGATTCCAAACTCCATTAACATATTTCTATATTGTTTATTTTGGATCTTTATTGTTACATCGACAAATTAGAGATGATGCAAAATGTGCAGCTAAATATGGTAAAGATTGGGAAGAATATAAAAAGAGAGTTCCTTATAAAATCATCCCTTATGTTTATTAAACGTAAACAAAAAGAGAATGAAGTATCAATAAGTCTTGTGATTAATGCTAATAAATTTATATAAAAGAACCCGTATAGAGACAATAAAAACGAAAATGTTAAAGATCAAGTAGAACTTCTACTTATTTATTCATTCTTTTTATCATAATCAACTTGCTTTTCGAATGAAGCATAGCTGACTTCTAAAGCACCAAGCCAGGAAATTGCCATGTATAAGATAGATAACAACAATAATGAAACAATTATACCCAGCCAAATTTCAGTGGTAAAAAACTGATAATTAGTAAACAAATTGTTAACATCATTTCTAGTTTGGTTTTTGGAAACTTGAATTGGTTTTTCGTAGATTGAGACTGTTTCTTTCTCACCAGCAGCTAACGATTCGGCTTCTTTAAAGTCCTCTTGGATATCCTTTGCAATGTGTTGTTCATCGTCATCTCTCCTACCGAAATGATTAGAGTTTTTACGTCTCTTTTCAAGGATATCATAAAGCTCTTGTTGTTCTTGTTCAAAAGCCTCGATGTCAAATTCAAAACTAGGAATTCCTTGAACAATTATGTGTTCATGTTCTTGACCCTTGATGAAAAATTCATCCATGGTATGTGGTTGGTCATCATCAATATCAATAATAATAACATTGGCCTTATTGCTCTTGTCATTATTATTATTATCATCATCATTTTCTCCAAATTGAGCTACACAAGATTTGTTAATTTCAAAATTCAAAGATTCAATGGTTGGATAAATATGTTCCGACATGTATCCATCAACTTTGTAGGAATCACCTTTCCACAATTGCTTAACTCTATAAATGTACAATCGTTTACCTTCAGAACATATGGATCCACTATATTGATCCGTAATAAAATTAAGGTCTTGAGGATCAATGAAAAATGATAATGGTGAGGTTGACTCTACCTTTGGTGGATTCTTGAAATATAAAAGGGCAATATCTGACTCTGCAATTGCGAATGATGCAATTGATAAGGATGATATCAATAACTTTAATGCATTGAACTTCATTTTGGTTGAAGAAGAGATTGATCCAAATTGAAGCTAGTCTTGTTGGGGTGTGTGATGTGATGTGATGTGATGTAATGTTATGGATGGATGGGATATAACTAAGTAAAAGTTTTATGTGATAGGTGATATTTTGTTTGCTCGTTGCGTTCATTTCAAATGAAGGAATTGGTAATTTTTTTTTTTTTCTTCTTAAAAACAACGGAAGAGAGAAGAATTAGGTAGATGATAGCTCAATACTTAATAATGAATATCCAAACATACTTACCTAAAGAAAGTGAAAATGCAGTAGAAAATCGAATAGACAGGAATAAAGTCGTTGAAATCTCAAGCAACTAGCAATTGTATAATGGTAAAATTCAATTCCACCGGAAATCTTACGTGGCACGTGATCACGCTAGTTTGTTTTGTCTGGCAATTAATTCCGAGATGAACTTTTTTTTGCTATTAAATTTAGACAAAACAACAGCAACAACAACACCTAACCTAGTAGGATTTCAATTTATAAAACATAATTACTAAAAGACCCAAATTATACAACATATTACTGGTGAAACATTTACTGAATCAATTTATACTATACTACAGATACATAAAACATGCCTATGCCAGATATTCCAAAGTATGTAAGATTCAATCCCTACTTCATTTACGAAACCAAAAAAAATTCCAACTATTAATTCCCATGATGATACTAACAATTTCCGATTATAGATCAGTAGTTCAGAAGTTAATGTTCTTTACGGCTGCTATGATAATATTTCCAATTGTCACTTTCTTCTTATGTCAATACTTATTCAATAACAATGCCATTATTAGTGGGGGGATTGCTGCCTTAATGGCTAATGTCGTATTGATTGGTTATGTCATTGTTGCATTTATGGAAGATACAAGAACGCCTGAAGAGATTGAGCAAGAATCAAAGAAAGAAATATAGAATCTGTGTATTTTAGTCGAATTGTATTAATTAATATCCATTTTTTTGCAGAATAGAATAGAGCTACCCTTGTCCATGTAGAAAATTAGTGTCTCCAGATTTGTCATTAAATGTTTCCATTACCCTATGTATTTACTTATCCATTATTGTCTAAGAAAGGTATCAAAATGTTCCTCGAACAATTTGTCTGACGTAATCATCCGAGTTATACTTACTAGATTGCTGCTTACTTGTTCGTTTCCCAAAAACCTGTGATTAATTCCCTTTAAATTAAGAGGGGCGCTGCCATATTACAGAGTTGAGAAGCAACAGTCCTTTGGTGGAATATTTACTATTCAAATGCTCTCGGTGAGACTGGTCTACCTAAAATGTTTTCCTTACTTATTGAACTGAATGAACTGGATGGCTATTTAAAATCTTCTAGCATTTGAAATGTTAAAAGATACTCGATAGACCAACAAGCGAAGGGCTTGGTTCCATTCAACATTAGCCAAATTGTTTTCTTAGGAAGATTGAATGTGGGTCGAAAATGGATGAAATGCAAACTATTGATCAACAAGAAACAGCATGTTATTTACGACCCAAAAACATTAAGATATATCTATATCCTTATACATTATACATCCTAAATAATCAACCAAAAATGCACCCAATCTTAGTTCAATTTCTCTTGTTTCATTTGATAAAGAAGAGAACCTAAACCAAAAAAGGGCAAATTTAAGTGCAATAAAATCTCATCACCCTCCAACCTAGAATCACGTTAATACTGAAAGGTCCAAAAATGTAGAACGGAAAACATACGTACTTCAATAGATGGTAGATAAGTTAATTTGTCATGGACTAGATATAGATGGTAGATAAGTTAATTTGTCATGGACTAGATATAGATGGTAGATAAGTTAATTTGTCATGGACTTGATCAGTGAAGTTCCTAGATCAGTTAAGTTAGTAGTAGCTTAGACCAGCTAGTAGTACTTTCTTATATTGGGATATTAATATGGATGGTAAGAACATACTAGGGAGAAATACCTTGACCACAAACAATACTAAAACAACAAACCTTAAACAGGTGAGAGCAGAATCTTCAAATCCATTGGAAATCAACTACCATCTTTGTTAAGATCTGCTGATAATCAAGTTTCAAAGTATTCAGTCCCCAGTACTTTGTCATGAATGAAAATATTGTGAATCAACAATGATGGTAAGGAAGCGTCGATAATCATGTAATTGAAGCTTAAGTCCTCAGCGCCTTGTCAGTAAGGGAATACTAGTCAACTTTGAGGCCTGTTTTGGCCCCGTTGGCTAATACCCCAGACCGCAATCGACGCC
>NDXA01000154.1:0-18532 GCA_002105455.1 Hemisphaericaspora xylofermentans | reverse complement strand
TTCATCTGCAATCCTGCAATGACCCCAACACAAATCCTCAAGTTTAACTCGTACCTAAACGCCGTCGACTCGTTACACGCAGTGCGACGACTGCACCCAACTATTGATTTATCTGAATCATTTTTAAAAAATTGGGTACGTTACTTTAAAGCTAAAAACAACATACGCTACTAGCTTAACCAGACATTTAACTATATTTTTATCTTTTAACTAAAAAGGGTTTTTCAAATTTTCCCTCTAATCTACTGATTACCAGTATTTTATTTCTGTATGTAAAACATGTATAAGAGATCCAATATATGGTGTATAACGTAAAAAAAAAAAAAAGTATTTCCCAGTCATGCATATTCGAAAGTTAGTTTTTGAAAAATCAATTTGCTGCAAAAGAAACGCTTAATCGAAGGTTACATCTCCCCCCTTATTGACATTTTGTAAAATGTCAGAACTTTTAGCAGCATTTACGCCATAAAATATTTCACGTACATTGCCTGCTTGGCATTTTTCCGAAGTGCATTTTCCACTCGTAAATTTCTCTAAAATCACAGAACGCAGCGCAATTTGGAAATGAACAACGAGAAGCGCAAATGGTTTAGTGGTAAAATCCAACGTTGCCATCGTTGGGCCCCCGGTTCGATTCCGGGTTTGCGCATTTGTTTTTGTTACATGTTCACTGCAAATATAGGATTTGTTAGTTTGATTAAAAGTTTGTGTCAAATCGAAGCATTAAAAAATTCTATTTTTTCTTTTTTGTTGCAACAGGGGAAATTTAATTATTTTTTAGGTTTTCATTTTCTCGTTAAAAAATAGGATTCTGTTTTCCGAGACATATGCAAAAGCCCAGTGCACGTGACATGGTGCAATTTTTTATTATTGGTATGCTGATTACAAATTTGGTTTGAATACACGGCGTTTGCAGCCACTCACTTAAAGCCAACTCATCTCTGTGAGTTTCAGGCGAGGAATCATCTTCATGCAACTATTCCGTCATTTGCAATGATTTTTATCTTCATTCATTCATATTAATAATTTATTAATTTATCACACTATCGTAACGCTTTCATTTTTGCTATAAAAACTCCAAGAAATATCCTTTTCTCTGATTCTTCATTGTATAATATTCCTATCTTATCAAAAAATCATCTAATCGCCTTTGAAATATGCAGCTGGAATCAATAAGCGATGTAGAAGGCCATCCTTCTGGACAGGACAATAAAGATACACTCAAACAAGATATTCATGATTTTGAATCCTATTCTTCTTTTGAACTAACTCCTGAAGAGATTCACCATACCGAAGAACTTAATAGAGCATTATCAACTAGGCATGTTAATATGATCACCATTGCTGGTGTGATCGGAACTGGTCTTTTCTTAGGTACTGGTAAAATGTTAGCCACTGGTGGGCCATTATCCTTGTTGTTGAATTACATGCTTATAGGTTTAGTTGTGTTCTTCATGATGCTTTCCCTTGGAGAAATGTCTGTACAATTCCCAATATCAGGTTCATTCACAGTATATGCAAGAAGGTTCGGTAACGAATCACTTGGTTTTGCCATTTTGATTAACTATTGGTTTAATGATTGTTGCTCAGTTGCTGGTGACTTGGTTGCCTTACAATTACTTGTTCAATATTGGACAGACTTCCACTGGTGGATCATATCACTTATTTTCTGGGTTTTCTTATTATCATTGAATGTTATTCATGTCAGGGGATATGGTGAAACTGAATATTGGATGGCATTGCTTAAAGTTGTCACTATCATTATTTTCTTTATTGTTTCCATCGTTTGCAATGCTGGCCACAATGATGAGGGGAAATATATTGGATTTCAATACTGGAGCCATGGTGATGCTCCATTCGTTAATGGGTTTGCTGGTTTTAGCTCCCTTTTCGTTTCCGCAGCATACGCCATGGGTGGTTTAGAATCTGTTTCGTTGACTGCAGGTGAAACTCGTAACCCAATTAAGGTTATTCCTAAAACGATTAAGGCCACCTTTGCAAGAATCATGATTTTCTATGTCTTTACTGCATTCTTCATTGGAATGAACGTTCCTTACGACTATCCAAACTTGCTGACTAAATCAGTTATGACTTCACCATTCACCATTGTTTTCCAAAAGGTTGGTGCTAAAGCTGGTGGTAGTTTTATGAATGCCGTTATTATGACTTCTGTCATCTCTGCTGGTAACCATGCTTTATTTGCCGGTTCTAGATTGGCTTTCAATTTAGGTGTACAAGGTTATTTCCCAAAAATCTTCACTCGTGTCAATAGATTTAAAGTCCCATACGTAGCTGTGATTGTCACCTGGTTCTTATCGGGGCTTTGTTTTGGACTGGCTTTTGTTGGTGCTGGTGAATTATGGTCATGGCTTCAATCTATCGTTGGTCTTTCTAATCTTATTTCTTGGTGGCTTATTGGTGTTACTTCTATTAGATTTAGACGTGGAATGGCCAAACAAGGAAAGACAAATCAAATTTTATTCAAAAATTGGACTTATCCCTATGGTCCATGGTTTGTCATTATATTTGGAGGTTTTATTATCTTGGTTCAAGGTTGGACAACATTTTCTCCTTTCTCTGTTGTTGATTTCTTCCAAAGTTACCTTGAATTGCTCGTGTTCCCAGTTACTTACTTGTTCTGGTGGATTTTTATGATGAGAGGAAAGGATAAATTTGTTAGAGCTAAAGATATGGATTTTATTACTGATAGATATATTCAAACAGATGAAGAGTTAAAAGAAGAAGAATACGTTAAAGGTTTGAGTAAATGGCAGAGATTCAAGTACAATTTCGTTGACAATTTCTTATAGTTAATTACATTCTAGAGAACCTGGCTGTATAGTAGTTTATTTATTTATATTAATTTTATGATGATGTTTGGATCAAAACCGCGTTCATTTTATTTGCAGTTTCGCTTTTGATGTTGCTCTTGGAGTAGTTGTAATTTTAGAATAAATTCTCGTAGCTTTCTTGGGATGGTTGTAGGTTTCAAATTGTTGTACATCACAAATGTTTCAGAATGGAAGCAAATTGGTTTTGACTGCGAAAAAAAAGTTGGTTGCAAAAAAGTTCATCAGATGCTATATAATGGATTCTTTACGCTAAAAACGCAAGTGCTCCACGCCTTAGGAAACTACATGATAAGGATTCAAAGAACCTTTCAAATGAAGTTAATTAATGTTTTATTGCTCGCAAGTGTTGTGTTGTCCAAAACTGTATATGTACAGCAAATCGTCACAGTACTCCCTTCGCCATCTGCCCCACAATCCGAAGAAACGGAGACCACATCCAAAAAGAAAACAACTGTTATTCAATATGTAACAGAAACCGAGATTCGAGATAACATAGGAGCAACATCATCATCATCAAAAAAGGAACCGAAAACGGTGGTTGAGCAAGTTGTTGTTACTCACAATGCTGTAAATCAAGTTACTACATCAGAGATGACGAGTAGAACCCCGAAAACAGTTATTGAGCAGGTTATTGTCACTCATACACCTGGACAAGTGGATCTTAGTACAAATGAAAATACAACGAATAGGACTCCTAAAACGGTCATTGAACAGGTGGTTGTAACCCACACTCCTGGACAGAAAAATTCAAGCGAAATTAAAGAAACACTGACAAGTAAGATTCCTACAATTGTTATAGAGCAGACTGTAGTGACTTATATCCCTGGGGATGAAAATCTAAATAGTGACTTCCTTTCAAATAAAGGCACCACGACAATATTTGATCAAGTTATTGTAACAGTCCCACCAGATACCCTAAAAGACCAAGAAGTCGAATCCAAATCTTTGAACGGAAACTCTTCCAATGCAACAACAATAATAGTACACGAGCTAGTAAAATATCCCGAAATGGAATCCCAATCCAATCTTAACACTCTTGTTGAGCAAGTAGTAGTTACAGTACCTCCAACCACATTACTAACAAGTTACATAGAAGGAACCTCAACAGGGAATCCGACAGAAACATCAGTGTATATTCCCGAAGTTGATCCAACAGACGACTTAGTTAGCGAACTTTATTCGTATGATGGTCCCTACCAACTCAACACAACTTTTGCAGATCAAATGTTGGCTGATCATAACAAGAAAAGAGCACGCCATGGAGCAGAGCCACTTCGTTGGTCGACTGAAGTGTTTGAGTTTGCTGCTGCTTACGCAGACAAATACCAATGTACAGGAAATTTACAACATTCAGGGGGACTATTTGGTGAAAATCTCGCAATTGGCTATTCACCGCTTGAGGCCATGGAGGAGTGGTATGTTGAAAATGAGGAATATGAATATGGAACTGAGGAAGTGTATAGTCATTTCACAGCTATTGTTTGGAACAACACTCAGAGATTAGGTTGTGCGTATAAAGTATGTGAGAACTTGATGGGAGCTTGGTATATTGTTTGTAGTTATGATCCACATGGGAATGTTATTGGCTATTCTTCAGAGAATGTTTTCCCACCAATCGATTAATAGAGATTTAGGTTAAATACCGTTTGTATTATTTCTAAGGCTTTATTGTATTTTGTTGAACTTATAACTTATCGCAGAGAATCTTTTCTTCCAATTCTACGTAATTTTCAAAGAACGATCTGAATAAATCAGTCAACTTCTCAATATCAAAAGTACCACCTGTTTCTCTAATAGAATGCATGGATAATTGAGGATTTCCCAAATCCAAAGTTCTGATTCCTAATTTAGCAGAAAGGATCGGACCAATGGTAGACCCACATGGAGAATCATTTCTAACGACAAACAATTGTAAAGGAACTTCAGCACGTTCTGCAACTTTCTTTAACAAAACAATTCCTGGAGAATTGGTAGCATATCTTTGATTGGCATTAATCTTGATCACTGGACCTTTATTCAATTCTGGTCTATTTTGAGCTTCATATTTGTCGCCATAATTTGGGTGAACTCCATGGGCCATGTCAGAAGATAAGAGGAACGATTTGGCCATTGTTTCATAAAAGTAATCGACGTTTCCCTTACCGTCAAAGTCAAATTTAGTTAAACGTTTAAGGATATCAGGTAAAAACGTTGAATCAGCACCTTGGGCAGATTTGCTACCGATTTCTTCATGATCAAATAATGAAATCAATTGAATACCTCTTTGTTTTGATAGATCTTCACTTGATTCAATGAGACCTCTAGTTGCAGTAAAACAAGAAACTAAATTGTCTAATCTTGGAGAAAATATGAATTCGTCATTAAGACCACCAATTGTGGATTTTTGATGATCAAACAAAACCAATTCAAAATCTTCAATTTGGGAGGTGGTTACACCAACTTCTTTTGCAATTAATTCAATTAAAGATTGGTTATGTCTAGTGATTACGTTTTGAATAGATTCAAATTGTTCAGGTGTTAATTTTAAGTCTGGGTCATCAGCACAACAAGTAGCTTTATCTTTTATTTCTTCTTGTTCTTTCTTTTCAATTTCATTCTTATCTAAAGCAACCTGACCAGCAATTGGGACTAATTTAGTTTCCTTATTAAATTCAAATTTTGTATTGACTTCTCTATCTAAATGAATAGCCAAAGTGGGAATTCTTAATAAAGGCTTATCAATTTTAACAAGTTTTGGAACAAATTTCCCATCTTCATTTACATAAACCCTACCAGCAATTGATAAATCACGATCAAACCAAGAATGAGCAATTAATCCACCATATTGTTCTACGCCTACTTGAATGAAACCCTCTGAAGTTTTGTTTGAGATTGGTTTGATACGAAGACATGGAGAATCAGTGTGCGCACCAATCACGGAAATTCCATTCCCATTTTCAAATTTCTGACCAATTGTAAAAGCTATCAATGAAGACCCATTACGTGTGACATAATATTTTCCTCCACGTTGAAGTTTGGAAGTGGTTTGCCAATTGGTACGTTCATGAATTTCAGTAAACCCAGCAGTTTGTAAATGAGATTTAGCTGTTGAGACTGCATGATAAGGGGTTGGTGATGCGTTGACAAAGTCAACAAATTCTTGAGCATATTTCAATGCTCTTGTTAAATCTTTAGTGGTCATATGAGCAATGAATTCGTTTTCGTTTTCGTTTATATAAATTGAATAATTATCTGAAAATCCAAATTTATAAATTCGTGGGGAGAGGGGGGAGCGAGATTTATTTATTCGGAATGAAAATTGCAACTGAAAAATTCTTTTAGTTTCAATTGTGCGGCATCAATTGAAAAAGAATACAACCAACTGATAAGCCACATGAATTAAATGCTACGTCTTCTTCGTGCCACTCCCTTATTTCTTTAGGAACAAATTGATTGTATGCTAAGCGGACACGACCAATGATGAAGTACATAACACTACTTGTTACATTTCTTCTACCAATTGTATCGGCCAATTTAGCCCCACTTCTCCTTTTATCACATAAATTACTGCCAAACTTGCTTCAAGAAATCAAACCATCAAATGTTGAACCCCATAATATCACTTCAGTTACAAATTTAATCAAGAAACATATAACGCAATGTTCTTCAGATGCATACATAATAGTCAATCAGCCAGGTTTAACCTATCAAGATTTAACTAGTTTTGAAAAGAACAATTGGCCAGTATTGAGGAAGTATATTTATATGGCTTCGACTGCAATTGCATTGCCTCGAATTCAAGGAAAATTAGATCTCAATTATATTGAAAACTATATCATCAAAACTTGTGAAGCTGAAGTTATAAATGTATTCCATGAAAGTGAGGATGAAGTAGTTGATTATTTTGATACCAGAAAAAGAGTAATTCGTGTTGATCTTGGTGAATTACCATCATATATTGCTCGAGGTGAAGAGATTCAGAAACATGATGAATTATTAAGAAAAATTATTAGAAAGCTACCATCTCCACATTATACCATTATCCTAACATCTACAGAGCCTGGAATCACCCATCCTATTCCTGGTATACATATAGAAGAAAATCCCGACCAGTTTGAAATCTTTTATGATATATTTAATGACCCAAAGTATGTGCAAGATGTTGAAAAAAACGATCGATTTCATAAAGTTGAACCTGACTGGTACAATTCTAGACATTCTAATGATAGATATATTCGAAATAAGCAAAAAGATGAGATTCATTTATTTGACTATGACCTTTGGATCAAAAATGAAAAGTTGATAACAACCATATTTGTCATGATTCTAAGTTTATTCATGATGAAGATTCTATCATTTTTCAACAATTTAAAAAAAAGGATTTTAGAGAATCGAACGAATAAGAAGAAAGTATTACTTCCTACTGATCGTAAAAAGATGAATTGAAATTAATCTCTATATTAAGTAAATCGTTCTCTTCACAAAAGAGAAGATGTAAAGATACTTATACATAACCAAAAAAAAAATATTTATAATAATATTCCTATTTTATTCGAGTGTCTGACAGTTCTTTTATGATCAGGATTGAGCAGTTTCTATCAGTCCTCTTTTTCCTTCGTAATCAGTATCACGACCAGCTTCTATCTCCCCATCGTATTCCTCTTCATCAACTAAAACACTGGCATCAAAATATAAAGAAGGATCCAAACTGGAAATATTGGCTGATTGGACATCACCATCTAACAATAATTCACTCATAATCTTCCCTGTTCCTGGCGCATTATTAATTCCCCAGCATGAATGACCTGATGCAAGGAATAAATTCGAGACATTAGTTTCTCCAATCAAAGGGCCACTAGAGGAAGGAACATCCAATACTGGTAAATAACAAGCTTGTCGCTTTAGTATTTTACCTTTTCGTAAATTAGGTGATACTTTTCCAACTTGTTTAAATAATTCGTCACATTTAGATTTAACAACTTCGACATCATCGGTGGTCTCAGGAACATCCACAGCTGAATCACCTTCTCCACAAACATAAACTTCATCTTTTCGTGCGTATATTTCTGGAGAAATATAACTATATGGACCAGTTTTAAATTCAGTGAAAATGGCATACGGACTAACTGGTTGATCCTTAAATGGGGCTATCGTGATTGAATGTGCTCGTAAACCGGAAATAGGACAATCTGGTAAAATTCTTGAAGTCCAAGGACCTACGGATAACACGATTTGATCACCTTCTAACGTGATAGTCTTATTTGTTTCACCACTTTTGACAGAAGTTGGTTGATATTTTATACCTGTAGCAGATCCAGTTTCTAATGAGTATGCTATTTCATTAACTTTCCCCAATATCAATTCTAGAGCTCCTTTCGAATCCTTGACAGCTTCTTTTAGAATGAAGTTGGTGAATTTATAAGGATGAACTTGAGCAGTAGTATCTGTACCACCTAATGTTGAGCAATTCTCAATTAATGCAGAAGTTATCCAATTTAAATTCTGAGGTAATTTATTCCTTATAGGATTATCTATACCTGCGTATGATGATGAACGACGAGCTGTTTTCTTAGGAGGCTTTTCGACTGTAGAAGTTGAAGATGTATCACTATCATGATTAACTGTTTGTTTATAAGAAAATTCAATTCCATTTTCATCTGCATCAACAACTCCATTTTCATCATCTTCATCACTCAAATGAGAGATATCGCCTTCTAATGATACGGTAGTTAATCTTCTATAACCCCATTCTTCAGACCCATTGTATTGATTGGATAATTCCTGATGTAAATTAAAAGATAATGAAACTATTTGTTCTGGAAATGCCCATAAAGCCAATAATCCTCCTGCTTTACCACTAGCACCACCTGCAACTCTTTTACTTTCGACTATCGATATATGATATTTTTCAGGATCAAACTTAGGATGTTTCACTATATAATATGCTGTGCACACACCTATAATACCCGCACCAACGATGATTATATGATGCTTACCTTCATGTCTACCAGAAGGTTTTGAAAGGAACGTCAAGTATTCCATTTTCTTATCTGCAGACGATGATGATTCTTTTGATTGAGCTGACGACATTCCAGACGTTTGAGTGTATGTTAATAAATATCTATACCGATTCAAAGGTTGACTGAATGTGGATGAATGAATATATGAGGGAAGAAATTA
Source organism: Hemisphaericaspora xylofermentans (assembly GCA_002105455.1). Classification (NCBI taxonomy): domain Eukaryota; kingdom Fungi; phylum Ascomycota; class Pichiomycetes; order Serinales; family Debaryomycetaceae; genus Hemisphaericaspora; species Hemisphaericaspora xylofermentans. The sequence continues at coordinate 9,521 of NDXA01000154.1, read as the reverse complement.
ATTAAGAAAGAAATCAATAAAATTTTGGTGTAGTATAGTAAAATAAAGTATCTTACTATTAATAGTAGACTCTGTTAAATTTATTTCCTAAGTAACTATTAAGTTAGTTAGTAAATTTAATTTTAAAATTAAAAATTAAAATTGAATTGAATGATGAGTACTTTTTCAATGCAATAAATTTAAACAAAGTAAAATAAAATTAATTAAACTCTTATGCCTTAACTTCTTGATTCTTTTTTTTTTTTGACTGATACTTGTTGGTCATATATAACACTAAGTGAAATAAAAAATTTAATTCAATCAAGAACAATGAGAATCCATTAATAATAAATTAAATGTAAAGCAATACAGCAGTATGAGATTCAAAAGAATTAGCTCTGAAAAAATTGCCTGATAATATAAACAAACACCGAAAGAAAGAAAGGTTTGCGTATGTGCTTTACAGTCTATATACTCTTGTAAAATATGCCAAGTGTATTAAACTTTTTACTGGAAACACGAATTCGTTAAACATCTTTATCAAAAGGTTTATGAAAGGAGATAAGACCAGCTCATGTCTATTTTCGTACTTTCTGTTTCTACTTCTGCTTCTATCATTCATAATTGTACATAAGATGGTTTCCAGTTGAAAAAGAGCATGAATAATTCACCATAGAAGGTATTTGAAAATTGAACACACAAGTTGTAAGGAACGGATTTAATGTTTCAACAATTTTTTCCAGCTTACGATTACCTTAACCACTATTCACAATATTATATTTATGTATCTAACAAATAATGCAACATCGATAAAGAAAATTTTAGTTTTGGTATTGGGGGGGGTGAGGTTCAAGTAGCACCTAGGGTTTGTTTTGATATAGAAATAAGCAATACGCAAATCAAACAGAGTTCGTAATGGTGAATGTATATTTAGAATTGTTGGGGACAAGGGTGCTAGAAACGGTCAAAACAAGCCTCCCTAAGCGAGAGGTACAATATTTTTTTAACTTTCACATGAATTTCCGATCTAATCCGATATTCCTTATTCAAATATATCACCCCTAGTTATAGATCCTAACATGTTTGGACTAAATACAAGACCTTTTAAAAAAACTCATATGTTCTATTCAGTACACAAAGTTTCATAATGTATGTTTACGTAGTGGAATATTCTCAAAAACGATTGGAATCACTGTCTGATAGATGGTTGATAATACTCAATTCCCGAGGATTAAACTATTGAGTGGAGAGAAAACTGCGTAATTCTCCTCTTTTTTACGGTCTTAGGTTAACCTGGTAGATAATAATTATATCATTGGAGTGAAACTTAGAATTGGGGAAAGAGAAGGATGTTGCAAAAATTATTTCTCAAAAAAAAAAAATCAGATGATTTATTTTTTATCATACAGAAAATATTTATTATTATTATTATTGTTGTTTAATCTAATAAACTATAATTTAAAAAATAAATCAAAAATGCGTTTGTTTGAATGAATTTTTAATGGAGAAATAAACTTCAATATAATTAAATCTGAATAGATGGCAAGTCCAATAATCAGCCTCAAGTACACTTCAACCTCCACCTAACGTTTTACTTGCACACCATACATGGTATTAGACATATTGAGTTGATAATTCTATCCAATACCCACCAGTCGACAATGATCTCCACGGTGCACGTAATTGTGAAGTCATACCTTAAATAAAACAGGATCAAATTCTACAATCCAACAGCAGTACCGAAGGAAAATCTTTCCCCTATCATTCTCAATAAGCAATACTATAAATGATTATCAGTATTTTTCTATCTATGATAGCTCTTGTAGTCAATAAAATAATCTATATATATCTCTGTTTCTATGACTTCCTTCCCTTTACCAAAAACTAGCAACTGGATCTCTCTGCAAAGAAATTGTTTTCTCCTTCTATAATCTGATCAAAATTTTAATGTGTAATTACGTAAAAAATGTTTTGCAACCAGTTTGTTTAACCTTCTAGTACCACGTAAATATGGTAAAACCTGATATAAATACATCAAATAATCTTGACAAAGGATCATCATTTGATTGTCCTCTAAAGCCTTCGGGATTGGTTGAAAAATCTAAGAAAAATAGAAAGCTTAAAGGGTCAAAGACTCCAAAACGTCCTTGTTCTGAGGCAACAAAATACCTTGTTTCAATTCCGCCAAACGATAGGTCACCTGAAGCGAATCCTAGCGAAGGTAGTTCAATTTCTTCTTATCATACAGCATCTGGCCAACTGAAGCAATACTTGGAATCACCTCCACCCCTCCAACAGACACAAAGTCAGTCACCCAGTTTGAAACAAACGAAGCAGTTACTAAGTCACGATGATAATAATAGTAGTCAAACTATGGATATCCTGACCACTACACTTATCCAAAATGTTGATTCCTCCCTTATGATGAAAGAAAGAAGCCCCAATAAAACTCCCAATGAACAAAAAATGCAGCGAACTCCACCTCCGCCACAATCACCTGTCCCACCTTTACAATCTGATCCTGATAAGGCTGCTTTTGCCGAAATTGCTAAACTTCCTTTCGATCTGAATAATACCCCATTATCAAGAGTTCCTCCAGGTGAAGAGCTTTACGAAGAATTAACTCAATTGTCAAAATTGCATGATTTGCCATTGAATCTTTCAATGGTACAATGGGGTAAATTGGGGTTAAAAATACTGGAAGAGAAAACACTTTTATCCAAAAAATTGATTGCTAATAGATGCTTATTTTTCCTTAGATTCCAATTCTTAAACGATATCGTAAACAAGTATGCTGCTACTTTGGGAGAGGAAGAGACAGAACTATTGGAGAAAGTTGTCCATATTCGAAAATTGGCTGCAGAGATGTTAGATTTAAGTTCTAACATTTAGAGAAATTTTAAATCTTAGCAATGAAGCTTGAAAAATTGTTTTTGCTATGTTCTCCTTTTTCAACACATATAATTCACTACGAATTATATAGATCTATCTGTTTTATACATTAATAATACCTGCTGTCCTTATCCTTGTGTGCACCAACCCATTTGCACAAAAAATTCATAAATTTTAGATGCTTTATTAACGTCAATCTTTAATGCTTGCCTAGCATCTTTTTTCTTTAGTATACCATTATTCTTGACTGCCTCTTTCATCAATTGATTCTTAATCGCTAAGTAAGGTTTAGGTAACATTCTCAATGTTGCACATAATTGCTTTTCTTGATTAGATAATAAATCAAAATCAGCTGCGCGACTAATGTCCAAAGGAGCTCTTGTACCAAGACTCTTTGGTTTGAATTCTGGTTGTGGAGAGTTGGCAGTCGAATAAGTTTTGCGATGTCCATTACTTCCAGTTCCATTCATAAGACCAGGAGTTTGGGAATGTCTACCTACTAATGCACCATTTCCCATACGCTGATAGTGTGCAGTCCTGATCAACTTATCCTTTTCAAACTTATTACCATCTTCAATAGTTGTAATACCATTTTTCCTCCAAGTTTGTAATTGTTGAATTCGAAGGCGACATTTTAATTCGGTTACGAAATCTTTTGTAAGAGTTTCAAAATCTTCTGGTGTTAGGATTCGAATATATGCATTTATCTTTTTTAATAAATCTTTCTCTTCTTTTGATTTTCTCTTATCAGCGCTTATATTTTTCCGATAATCTAATAAATTGTTAAGGATCATTACTCGTTTACGTTCAGCACGAGTAGTCAATCGAGAACTATAAATATCCAATATGGTTAATTTCAATTCGATATCGCTAGTCAGATCTTCTGGGTCAAAAATCATATCTTTGATTGGAACTTCGGCATCATTTTCGGCTTCATGATCAAATTCTAATCTCCCAGGCATATATCCTTGAATTTCATGACATAAAGGAACTGAAGCCACTGGTTTACCCTTGGGTGGGGGTAAAGGCATGTTCTTTCTATAATCTAACCTCTTCTTTCTCTCTTCTAGGAATTGAATAGGACTAACATCCCAAAAATCTTTATTCATATCAGGTAATGGATAATCTTTACTATTCAAATAAACATCATAATAATGATTTTTAACTTCCTCTTTCGAACGATTTCCAATATGATCAGCAATATCTGCCCAATTTCCCAATCCAGACGTTTCGCATCCTTGAATCAATAGCAATTCCTCGTCAGCACCCCATTCTCTATCAAAGATTGGATAAGTATTTTGTTCGATTATTTGATAATCATGCCATGGTTTGTGATCGCCAGTAGTCAACCCAGCAGCAAAACAGGGAACACATAGGTCATAATCCGAACATATTGCACATTGGATACGTATTCTATTGGTACAATCAGTACTACACACGTCACAATGATATAGTTTTTTGTCCATCTGGTCTATATGTATATACTATCACTTAGTTTGAGGTTGAAAATATGACGGGATTTTTTGCAATTAAAAAATGACTTTAAATTAAATCAAAAAAAAAAATAAAAACAATAATAAGCTTGGGAAAACGGATGGCTATTACTGATACAATGATGTAATCAATCAAATCTATTAATCAATCAATCAAAATGAAGTGAAATGTGTTAATAATGTACAGTTGTATGATTAAATTAACGTAATCCTACTGGATATAATGCTTGTTAAAATGGCCAAATGCTTATGAATAATGATCTCTCCTTTAATGAAATCATTTCAATCTCATACATTTTTCGTGTTGACAGGTTCTCTTGAAATGGGTAAATTAAAAATGTAAGGTAGTGTAATTAAGCCAGTTCGAATTTGGTCACGTGATTGATAGTCACGTGATGAATGATCACATGACTGAAAAAGCAGTCACGCTGTCACATGATTAATCCTGTATACAATTTCTTTACGTTTCCAATTTTTTGGGTGTATGACAATCCAAAGAATTTTTCGCAAACAAATCTTCCTGCACATTAAATTCTAAATTGAATGCTTACGTAACGGTTGCTATTTTGAAAGGTTTTGGACACAAAGAGATAATCAACAAACAAAATTTTCACATAGAGTGATAGCTAACTAACTCCTCACAAACAGTGAATGCGAAACTCTTACTAACAAAAAAAAATTTACATTGAAAATTTATTGCTGAATTACCTTTTCCTAATTTTCACCATATACATTAAAGTAATCGTCTAAGATGGTATGTAGCATATATACACCACGTCATATAAGAAATATTCCTATCTACATATCTATTGAAACATAAGTTATACCTCATACCTTTAGGTATTATCGAAAAGAAACGATTTGAGCTGCGTTGGAAGGAAAGAGCATTGGATCACTACTACCAATTAAATGAACATGAAAGCTTCTGGGAATAACCAATATTTAATAATCAACTACTTTCCAGCTATCTAAAATGAACGAAACCTACCACATAGCCCATCCTATTTCTTCAAATTCAATTTTTCAATATATTTCTGGACCGTAGCATAAATTAGTGGAATACTTCAAAAATCAATTATGCATAGCAACCCCATTCATGTTCAGATATGAAGCAGATTATAAAAGGGATTTATCAAGTATTGTATGGACATTTTAATACTAACATTTTATTCTTAGGGTCGTGTTAGAACTAAAACCGTTAAGAGAGCTTCCAAGGTCTTGATTGAAAGATTCTACCCAAAGTTAACTTTAGATTTCGAAACCAACAAGAGATTAACCTCTGAAATCGCTGTTATCCAATCCAAGAGATTAAGAAACAAGATTGCTGGTTACACCACCCACTTGATGAAGAGAATTCAAAAGGGTCCAGTTAGAGGTATCTCCTTCAAGTTACAAGAAGAAGAAAGAGAAAGAAAGGATCAATACGTTCCAGAAGTTTCTGCTTTAGACTTATCTCACACCAACAACCAATTAGAAGTTGATGCTGAAACTGCTGACTTAGTCAAGACTTTAGGTTTCAAGATCCCATTACAAACCGTCTCTATCTCTGATCAAAGAGGTCCAAGACGTTTTGCTAAGAGAAACTAAATTTAGATATTAGGAGATTGTTAATGCTTTGAATCACTATATATAATAAATTTTGGGAACAAAACAGTGTATTTTAATGTTAATATTTTTCACAATAGTTGTAAAGTTTAGTTTACTTTTATCATAAACCCCGGCCACAACCCACCCCCACATATAGGAAAATAAAACGCATTTATTTAATGTATTAGAACAGACCTTTTTGCTCTGTAGAATTATATATCTTTTCCCTTTTGTCGATGTCCTGGACACCTCTGTCGATTCCCTGAGCTAGTTTATTTTTATTTAAACTTTCAAGATGAACGTCTCACGACACGTAAAAAATATAAATTAGTTTCTGAGTAGTAACACAACACAACACAACAAACCATTTATAGAGTAAAACGTTATGAAGTTATCGAACATCTTAGTCACTATTGGTATAGCTTCAGTTGCTCAAGCTGTGCAATGGTATCCATTAAACAGTAAGGAAGAAATCCCTATTGATATAAAATCATACAAATTAGGCCAAGAGTTCCATTTCGATTGCACTCAAAGAAATATTGATAGTGGTGAACATTTATTTGACGAAAAGGAACGTATATTATATGAACCATTTCCTAAGTGTAAGGAGACTTCAAAACCATTAGCATTCAAATACGGAATAAATGAAGATATAAACTGTACTATTCAATTTACTGATGAATTATATCATTTATTTCAATTATATATCCATAATGATGTACCATTCAGTTGTCGACTTCCAATGTCTTCTGAACCATTATCTATAGAGAAAGGGGGTGCGTTTATTCCATTTACATTTGATTTTAGAGGTGAAATTCATGAGGCACATTTAGACATAGACCATTCAATGAATGTCATTTTGACAAAACCTTCAAATAATGATCCTGAACAATATACATTCATTAGTGCCATAGCGTATGGTTCTGGTACAAATACAACCAGAATTGTTATTGGTGAAGAATTAACTTTGAATCTTGCTGTCAGATGGTTTGACCAATTACTCGTTGCAAATTCAAGGGCCTCTCAATTTAAGGACAACGGTTTACCTTATGATGATGGATTCTACAAACTACCAATGAATTCTACTCCTATAAGTTATTCTATGCTTTATTCGTACGTCGCTATTGCATGTATAGTTAGTGGGATTTTGGTTATCGTTGCTACTTACAGTTGGCTTAACAATAAATTCAAGAAGAATAGATACTTACATCTTGATAATGAGGTAGGTGGAAAGAGAGATTAGTTCCATACTTGATATACAGTATTTTATATGACCTATACAGCACGACATTTGTTAATAATTGCCTTCAATAAAGCATCTATCTTTTCAGAATGATGTTCATGGCTTTCATGAATCAAAAATTGATTGTTGAGTTGATTAACAAACATATTTGTTAAGGCATCTTTATCGGTCAAATCCTTTAATTTCAATTTATACGCAATAAATTTGTTGACCGATAATTGTAATGATTCAGCTAAATTTTCACTGGTGATGGCAACATTTCTAATTGGCAATGTGATATCTATAAGTAAAGTTCTTAAATCATTAGGGTGTTCTCTTTGAAGATAGTTCAATACATGTAATGACATATAATCTCTGTTCAATTCATCAAATCTATCAACTATCAATAAAAACTTATTCACAATCTCGAATACTTTGTCATTGGGTTTAATAACGGTGGAATATTTTGGAACAGTTTTGAGAATACTTGGAATACAAAGATCAAAAATTGTTAAGGCAACATCACCTTTCAATGCGGGGTTGGTTTCTGGATTACCTAACATATTCATATCAGCTTCTGGTAAATGGTGTAACTGATCCTTCATTTCGTCCGCACTAGGCAATTCAATTTTATCATTATTGAATTCAGTATCTCCATCACCAAGAGTAGATTCGGTTATTGCCTTGGCCAATTTAGCTTGTTCGCTTTCTTGTTCATCTCTTTGTTGCTTTTCAGTGAGCAACCCCAATACTTTTCTTCTAGCCAATAATTTGGAGATATAGGTCAATTCAAATTGAGCATAACTCAACCATAATTCTAAAGACTCTGGATTTAATCTAAGACCACGTTGGAATAAAACTCTAGCACCTTTGGCATTTGCATTTACTTCAAATTCATATTTGGCTGCAGATAACCATGCATCAACATTTCTGGGTTGTAATTGTAATAAACGTGAATAAACTTTATAAATAACCTTAATCGCTCCATTGCTTTTAGCAAACTTCAAGTATTGAGACCAGATTTCCGTTTCCCCTGGATATCTTCTAGTTGCACGATCAAAAATGAACATAATACGACGGACACCGGCCCAATCACTAATACTTGGTTTAGTATCGACAAGCCCAACTTTGTTTAATCTGGCATATCTCTTACCACGCAATTTTTCAAGGTTAGATTCAAATTCGGCGTATTTGAGGAAATCTCTAGGTTTACTCCCACGACCTTGAATACGATGTTCAAAATCAGTTCGTCTTCTCATAATCATGGTGATTTCATTTTTGTCAAAGAGAGCTTTCTTTTTGAGGTCTTCAAGTTCAGGGACGGATTGTTCAAGATAGTATCTAACCTTTTCAGCCATAATGATTGTCTAAGAATTTGTGCTGTTTGAGTACCTTTCAGCCAAATGGGCTTGATTAATTTTTTTCTTTAATGCGATGTGATCCGAAATTCTGCGATGCCTCAGAAACCACGCCCAACAACATACACCACATAGCAGAGTAAAACGTTACTAGAACAGTCAAAAAAATTAAAAAAAGTGAATTATAGAACGATATCCATTGATATCATCCAATACAGGTTTACCAAGGGGTGAGAATTGAACTTTTGAAAGTTTTCAGTTGCTTATTTCTAGGATCATTATGAATGTGAAAAAAAGCCCTACATATCACGGCGATCGAAAAATCTAGCAAAGAAAAAAATCTCCAGCCTTCAGAGTAAACGATACGACGAAGTATTATCACCAATTCGCACATATATCTACAGTAGTTGTGTTTATATCAGGACTTCTTGTAAAACTTGGCCCAAACCACAATTAGACACAAAAAATTGGTATTGCATCTCGGAAACGTGCAAAAAAAATACAAAATGCTCCAGGAGGGGTTTGAACCCACGACCGTCGCGTTCCTCACACGACCGTGACTTATGGCATAACCATATCGTCGAAACACGGCTATAAGCACGAAGCGCTAACCTCTGCGCCACTGGAGCACCTTGTGATTCTTGGAGTTTGTTCAGTCTTTCATAACGTACAAGTTTAAAGGTCTTATTTCACTACTTTTACGTATACCTTTAGAATGGTGTTGTGAAAACAACTCTACATTAACCCAAGGGTTATGCAATAACCAAATAGTAGTTTCAGATAAGTAATATTGTTCTCCATTGAATTTTTGGGGGAGAAACTTAGCTTGTTCACTGTGACTCTCATCAACACCAAGGTTGATCCAGAAAGATAAATAAGAGTATTAAACAGTCACGGAGACCTCTCTTATTGATTCACTGGAACTCATTATTGTATATAGGGATCTATTAGAGCTTCTGGAATATGATATCTTTCGTGGAAAGATTCAGA
>NDXA01000153.1:0-18461 GCA_002105455.1 Hemisphaericaspora xylofermentans | reverse complement strand
ATGAAGTGCAATATGAAAACAAAATGGAATTAAGATCAACCTGAAGTTGAAATTAATTGTGACAATGTTAATAAAAATTAAGTTTGTAAACCCGATGTAAAAGTGTTGAAAATGAAGTGTAAAGTGAAGGTGTAAATGAAACAGGGTCATTATCAAGCTAAAAGGGAAGTTAGTAGTATCATGCTTCATGTTTTTAATCGTAGGTTTTTGTTATGTTCAATTGTTTTTATGTTTTTGGACAATTTAGGAGACGGGGATATAAACTTAATAGACAAAATATGGGGATAACAAGTTCAAAACATATGAATAAGAAAAATCATGAAGTCAATTAGGAAATATACGCACGCAACCATTTTTCAATTCTTTTAGCCGTTGTCATGAATAAAACTTTATGAGTTAACAATGGTAGATAAGATTTGGATGGAGTTGAACCTAGAGAGAAAGTTAGTAGTGTAGCATCTTTGGTTCTACTTTTAGTGTTTGGTTTTTCTAATTTTCGATGTAGTCTATTAAGTTTATATCTCCTTATCATTTCATCCACCACAATCATCAAAAACAAGAAAATCCTTGAACTTAGGAAGAATACGTACAGCCCTGTTTCATTTCCTTCATCTGATGTCATGAATTAAGTATTTTGGACCAACAATTATAATTAATAAAAACCAATAATTTCTAAAATTGAGTATCCCTATTCCCCAGTACCTTCAATCATCTTCTGATCACAGTGTGAATCCACAACGATTCATTTAGTTTTGGGATTTTTGATGGCATCTTCAAGTTGAGGAAGGATAAGGGTTAGTTTTCCAAGCATTTGTGAATTTGAGGCTCTCGATAACAGGCTCATCTTCAGGAAAACATTATAAGGCTGCATGGACCTAAGAATTCCAACCTACCATCTGCCTCTCACTAACTTCCCCCTTATCCCGCCCAAAACATTTGTGAAAATTGGTTCTGGTTCTTGCTTAGGTTCTAATATAAGGGGAACAGGATGCAAAATGATAAAATAATCAGGAATTGAAAACCACATAATATCAATACTTCTGCGTAACAAAGCTTGAAACTAATAGGATCCAGGTTCATCTTCTGGTCTTCATTATGGACAACATAGGAATGCTAATATGGATGGAATTGTTGTAATGGTTTAATGAAAATAGGAAATAGCTAGCGGTAAATCTTGTGACTGTTGCACACAAATGAATCTGTTTTTGCAACCAGCCAAAAAAAATGTTTAGTTAAATCACATGACCAATAATGAAACCTAAAACCATAAGAAAGACATTGTTCATGGAATTACGTTATCTATCTGGTTGTAATAGGTAAGAACTTGTAGATTTTCTAATTATTGAAAAGAAGAACGAATTATGTTTTGTACTTATCCGATCTTGATCTTGTTGTCATCTAGATAGATTATATTATATTTAATATTAGAGTACTAGCCATATATTTACAAAAACCTATAACGTAAGATAGAAACATCAGATACATGTTCATTATGTTCATATGAACCAAAAGTTCTTCAGCAATAAGATAATCACTTATTGGAACAAAGATGAAGTCCTACAGACCTAAGAAGGGGGGAGTTTTTCGGTAACATCATCCATGTTGTTACAATTCACTCAAAATTTGATATCAACACTCATCATACTTCTCAATATCCTTCCATCGCTATTAGGGAGAAATCCAACGATCAAAATAAACATTAAATATAATTCTTGTAAACACTCCCGTATGGTTGCGGTTTCGCTCTCTCCGAGATGGATGAGATGAAACACATTTTTCTGCTCTCACGAGGGATGCTTTCAACACAAAAGGCTACCATAGCCCAGTCCGACATATTGCAATTTTCCTGATTGTACAAACGGCATATTTCGCTCATTGCATTCTTCATACGAATGATCAGTAATTGAGCAATAATCATAGTAGATAATATCACTCATAATTTCCAAAGTAGTATGAAATCTTCTGGTTACGAGATTCATTGCTTGTGGTACATAGTTACCAACCATTCTGACAATTGCGTAAGCAACACTGGGTCCACCATGGGAAGGGTTAGGAACCACGACATCAATCACGTTTTCAACTTTCCCACTCCATGACGGTAAATGTTTACTTATGAAATATTTATACATTGCAAGATTTGGATTAGGATAAGGGACGTGAACTTTGACGATAAGGAAACTATCCAATTCAACAGGTTCCAAATATGAAGGTTTCAATCTACTCAGTATGATTGTTCTCTTTTCCAATTTCTTAAGGGAATTAAGTAACATATTTTGCTCTTCCGGATCCTTTCTTGGCTGAAACTCAAGTGTCCACATTGTCCCGGGACACTGCAAGTCAGTCCTCGATGTCCACTTAAAGGTAGGGAAAGCTTCAGAAAGGATAATGCTTTCTTTATCATCATTTAGTTTGATGCTAGTTTTCTTGTTGGCATCCCAGTTTTGCAAGAAGTCTTTATAAGTGTTTATCAATATTGGTTGATTGGACTTCTCCATTTCCCGTTTTTTACTCAATATTTTGGCATGAACTTTTTCAGATAATTCGGCTTCTTGAATAATAATTGGAGAATTTTTCAGAGAGTTAGATAACTGTTTTGCAAAGACCGCCTTCGTAAATGATGTTAAAACTTTCTCTACTTCCTTGGGATCATCACGTCCTATATGTTCGTCCCACTTTCGTAACCATCTGAAATATCGTACACAATCGATTGTGTTATTTAGAAGGTCACATTTCGTTCTTAGTTCCAGGGGTACTTCGTTATGCTTGGATTTAGACATTATTATGTGGAATTGAGTAGATACAACGGATACCCTATTTAACTTAAAGTGAGAAGGAAATCATCTCCCCTATTTCATTATTTACAGAATGAAAATTACCAACGAATAAACATCAATTAAACCTTAAATTCACCGGTGGAACATCCATTCTTACATACTATAACCTTAAAAACAAGTTCGCTTAAAGATCCCAATACCTAAACCAATTGTACAAACCACCTCAACCCTAATCATCAAATAAATTCCTACTACCCAAGTAAGGACAATCTTGAGTGACATGATCCGAATTCAAACAATGAACACAATATTTGAGATCACTAACCACCTCCAAATATGCATTAAACCTTCTTGTATCAGGAGCAGTTTCATTGGGCACCGATCCCATAATCATCTTGACAATAGCATAAGCTTCACCTAAAGTACCTCTTCCCAGAGGTAATTTGGTCACCTTGATGTGGGGGACATATTGAGGTCCTCTGGCCCATACAGGTAAATGTTTCACTATTAAATGTTTGTATAAATCTGGTGTTGATGACAGACATTGGAAACGGACAATTATATATGTATCTAATTCAATTGCTTGGAGATGAAACGAGGACATTATGGGTTGGGGAATTGTTTGCATTTCGAGATTCCAAAGTTCTTTCACTAGCATCTCTTGCTGTTTGGGGTTTTGGCGAGGTTCAAAGGTGAGTGTACACATTTGACAGGGGAAATTTGGGACACTTTTCACTTCCCATTTGAATGTTTCCCAGGCTTGATAAGGAATAACCTCTTTCAGGTTTTCGTCAAATTGTGGAAGATTATTAGACACTTTGGGTGGTTTATAGTTTTGAAGGAAGCTCTTATATGTTTCAATTAAGATTGGTTGATTGGAAGCATCTAAAATTGGTTTCAATTTCAAGATCTTTGAATGAAGTTTTTCAGATAATTCTGCTTCATGTTTGATAATTTCATTGGAATTGACATCGTCATTAGATAGATTGGCAGGTCTGTTACCAAATTTGTCATTAGTAAAATTTATTAATACGTTCTCTACATCTTTAGGGTGTTCCCATGTTTTTCTCATAATCCCATTCTGGGGACATTTGAAATATGATATGGTATTGAGTGGAATTTGATTTAATTCATCGCATTTATTCCTTAGTTCGAGAGGAGCTAGTTTAAGTTTGGAGCTTACCATTTGCTTAAATGATGATATATAGTTTAAAGATCTTACTATAAGGAATGTAATCTAATTGGTTGTTAATTCCCTGTTTGATGTTCCTTTAATTTAATCAAAAGTGAAGTGTGGTTGTTGATTTTATCGTTGATGTTAAGAAATCCTTTTTTCCGGTTGTGTTGATTTCATAATTTAAGTTGAGTTATATGGGGTTGAATATTTTTATTAGAGTAATTCACCACTACTATATAATTAAACATTGAAGGCAGTCAAAGCTGGTCATCCAACTTAGAACAAAATGATAGGAAAACCATATAAGAATATATATTAATATGCTAAACAATTTTGGAGCGAAAGAAAAGCAAAGTGATAAAAATATGGTTAAGGCTAATACTATACATTGGTAGCACTGCGTAGCTCAACTACGAAAGAAAGACAGAGTATCAAACCTGGATTGACTAATGTAAATGTCATTGGTACCAACAGAATTTCAGACCCCTTTCAATGAACCACTTAGGAGCAAAGCTCGTGTAAATTGTACATGCATCCAAATACGCAGTCATAATTGTGTTTTCTATGACTCTAGTCCCAACAATCACTAATTCAATCACAGAAATTGTTACTTATCAACTCTAATTTTCCATTATACTTCTTTGTTTCTGGATGCATCAAATGAGGAGGAGTTCTATATCTTAATTTGACTATAGCGAAAGCCTCACCTAAATCACCAGCAAATTGTGGACGACGCGTTATTTGAACTTCAATAATATCTTCAATACTCAGATCAGCATAATCCAAATGACTCTTAATCAAATGCTTATAATATTCAGGGCGTGGATGTCGACAAGTATACTTAATAATCAAATATCTGTCTAGTGGTAATTTATGGAGTGAGTATGGTTGTTTTTTAGGCACGACTATCATCTTTTGATGTAAGGCACTTATTTGTTCTACGAGGATAGCTTGTTCTTGTCTATCGATTCTGGGTTGGAATGTGAGTCTACATACTGGTAGTTTCATATTAACACGATCAAAATGAACTTTCCATTTAAACGAAGGAAGGGAATTCCACACTACTGCTGAATTTAATGCTTCTTTTGCAGTACTAGAATTGAAAGAATATGCCATTATGTTGATATCCACATTTTCAACCAAGTTTGAACAAGTTTCAGCTAGGATTGGTTCTCCAGATGATTGCAATTCCTCTTGCATTCGTAATACTTTCTTATAAAGTTCCCATGATCTTTCACCTTCCTTATCAAACAATGCAATCTTTTTTGGATCTGCTGCGTCATCAAATTTCAGTCGAAAATGATCTCGACAAAATTTAGTTAATTCTTGCTCGGTTTCTTCCATATCTTTTTCGGTGAATGTATAATAGCCACGACTATTTGGAACTAATCTTCCAAATGAGATAGAATCTATGGGTTGGGAATTAAGTTCTTCCCATTTCTGGCGTATTTCCTTTGGAGCAGAGGCGAATCTTCTTGCCTTATCTATGCTATTCATTGTTATTGAGAAGAAGAAATGTAGTAAACGTTGATACTTAATTGATTGACTTTGGGTTTCTACCAAACGAAAAATTTGAGTTATGTTAGCGCATATTTAATGTATGAAGACGCGTTATCGGAAGTTAAATTATTTATTACAAGAACTAGATTGCTGACTAAGCTAAAGAAGCCTGTAGATCATAATCAATTTGATTCAATTACCCCCAGACGTTCAATATTCATTGCGTTCCTATTCCTTAGAGGTTGACTACAATTTGGTATAACTATGAGAAATGTTATTGAATATTTATAATGAACCTGGCCAAAGTAAGTGTCGACAATTTTATAGCAGATACTTGTAAATGATTACGTGACATTTAAGCACTGAATGATCAAAAAAATTGGAATCTTATTATTGGCCGTAGTATATTCCATGACCTGTAACAGAATTTATAGATAAAAAATTAGAAGAATAACCCTTCTGGTCTAGGTTAATCGTCACCACACATTACATTTTCGCTTAGTAACAGCAATGTACCCTTATATCTTCCCGTTTCTTTCACGATTATAGTTGGAGGAAGTCCATATTTCATCCTCACCAAAGCATACGCTTCGCCTTCATCACCAGCAAATTGTGGACTACGCGTTACTAACATTTCAACAACATCTTCAATGTTCTGATGGGCATAATCCGTATGTTGAGTAATCAAATATTTATAATATTCTGGACGTGGGTGTCGACATGTATATCTTATAACAATATATCTCTCATGAGGGAGTTTTTCTAATACATATGGTTCATTTTTAGGCAGGATAATTAACTCTTCTGTTAGATCCCATAATATATCCAAAAGTAGTTCTTGTTCCTCTTTATCTTCCCTTGGTTCGAGTGTAAGCGTGCATACCGGTCTTTGTCCACTGGTAGGGTCATAATGTACTTTCCATTGGAATGAAGGCAAGGCATCCTGAAGTAATGCGGAACTAAACGAACTTTTTGCTAAATGGGAGTTCATTTGACGATCCATTAAGTTTTGCCGAGCATTAGCTAGTAGGTTGTTACTGGTTTCAATTAAGATCGGTTCTCCTGATTTCTGTAACTTTGGATTCATTTCTTTTACTTTTCATACCAATTCAAATGATAGATCTCCTTCTCTCAATAACATTGGATATCGTTTTGGATCCAGCGTATCATTAAAATGAAGTCCAAAAAATTCTCGACAGAATGCAGTTAATTCTTGTTCTGTTTCTTCAAGGAATTCTTTACTGAATCTACGCATTCCTTTAGGAATGGTTCTTTCGAATGAGATGGAATTGAGTGGTTTTGCATTGTATTCGTCATATTTCTTCCACATTGAAAGGGGAAAGTCTTCTGATCCTGCTAGTCTATGTTGCATTGTGTAATAGATGTGTTCTTGTAAGTGATAAAAGATGACCTTCTTCCTTTAGAAGATGGATGTTTATATATTAAAGTTGTTTGTGATGATTTAAATTTTAGCGAGCATTTTTAAATTTAGTGAAAATTTATCAGCATACTTAATTCGTACTCACCAATCATTTATAATTCCTTGGATAAATCACCAAAAGGAATCCCACTTCCCTTGAAAAAACACTCCTCTCCTTGATGGTGAATATATAAGCATTCATATAATGTGAATATACCCATTAGTGGCCTGAGTTGTAATCGTTCTCTTTTGTTGTAACTAAAATATTTCACCTCAAACTTACAATTTTGCTCCTCTTGTTCCTTGAAATTTCCCACTAGGCGTTTATTGTTGGCTTCCAGAGAAGTTATCATCATCATCATCTCGATTCAGAAACAAATTGGAAGGCATCCCCAAAGGGTATGCATATACACTACAGTGGTGCTCTAAATTTAAATCTCGTTTTGGTAAGTCCGTAAAAACGGTGTTTAATTTGATTGGAGAATTTTAGTAGAACAATTTAACAGATTTCCAAACTAAACTGGTTACTCAATAAGTATCTATGCGGAAGCCTTATTTGAGATAGCAAATGACTTCCTCACTACTACTCATTCAGACTAGATGTGGGTGCTTACTCAATCTCTTCAAAGCCCTTTCGTGACCCTCTACAGTACATTCCTACATTCACCTCCACAGTTGCAGCATCCATCAATTAATGATGATTGTACTTTGACTTAAGATGTTGTTTGTTGCAATTGACATGATCGCCTTTTCTCCGAAATATGTTCTAGATCTTGAAAGGTGAGTGTTGTTTGTGCTGTCGTCAAGCAATGGAATGTCAACCGTCGAGGAAGTCATTTTGTGGTGGTTCTATGTTTGCAACCAAGTGAAAATTTTTGCATAGTTGGGAACAATCGATAGGATAATGACTAGACTTACAACCGTCAGAGACTGAAACTGTATATAGATCCCCACAGATACCAGACAGTTTTCAAGTCTCTGAGGTCCATAATATCTTGCACGAGTAGGTTTCATGCTTTGCAAGTAATCAAACTTCTGTATCTTAACATTTATTAAGTGAACTATAAAACACAAACAAGAAATTTACAAAACAAATCAAACCTTTACCTGAAACTATATAAAAATAAACATAAAACATTGTGGGGGGAGAATAACAATTAATGAATGAAGTAGTACAAGAATCAATGATTTCTCTCTAGATTTCATCAAAACCCAATCATTCAATCATCAAAAAAACACACGGGGAACTAAATAATCAATTTATTAAACATCAACAACATTAACATTTTGTAATTTATAATTTATACTTTATAATTTACTTTCATCACTAAAAATACATCATTTCTTCTTTCTCTTTCTAATGACCATTGATTTCACTCGTAGTTTGTCTAATACATTCACCAATCGAGCTTGAAACAAGACTTTCATTATCGCAATCATTATTTGGAGAAAGTAAAAAACCAGACCCAACCAACGATTGACTTCTAATTGGTTTGATAACCCTAGCGTCGATTTCAAATTCAGAATCACTTGATTCTGGAGAAATCAAAAACTTATTAGTTTTGGTGGTAGTAGTTCCGGAAATAGAACCAAGATGACGATTAAGTTTCTTACCACCACCTGTCTTGAGACCTGTTGTTGGTTTTAATTGTTGCGTAGGAGAACAGATAGTAGATGGGGTTCTTTGTCTTATAAAACTGTTCTTTTGTGAAGTTGGCATGGTATTGAGATATCCTTGTGAATACGCATGCTTAAAACTTGGTCTTCTTCCGCCATTATCATCATTATTAATCATTTCAGCATATGAATAGAAATTCAATTGTGATTTCGAAGTTGGTAATAATGGAGGAGAAGCTGATGTTGATGTAGGTGACATTGGTAAAATATCCGGATGATGACCCATGGCAGAAGAAGTTAATGAATATGTGGAGTTTTTTCTCAGTGGAGGAGCACCAGGTCGTCCTAATGCCATATTCAACGCAAGCACCGACGAGCTTCTTCTTGGGGAATATACAAGTTCTATATCATCCAAATTACAACTCTTATCACAGAGGAGTTGTGCAGTTGCATCAAGAGCTGGAGGAATAAGATCTTCATTCTTGATGAACCCTACTCCATTGGAAAGGGATATGGATGATTTATGACGAGAAGTTGAGTTCTTGTGTGAAGGTAAGGATACAATTGAACCTGATCTGGTTCCTGGTTCCAAGATGCAGGAATCCTGCACTGATCTTTCAAATATACAAAAGTTGTCATTATCGTGATTTTGTGGAAGGTCATCTGAGTCGATAGAGCCTAATGAATGTTTTGGTGATGTGTTTTGAAATGTTGGGTGGTGGTGGTTGGTGGTGGGTGATTGAGCTTCTGGTGATTCTGGTCTACTGCTACCAAAAGTGAATAAAGATAGCTGTTCTTTAGTCAGATGAGATAGATCGGTTGCAGGTTCAGCTGGAATAGTTTCTGTGACGGACATTTTCTTTTGTCGTTGTTATTAATATATGAAAAGTATAATAATACAAAGTGTTTTTATATGAATATATCGTTTAATTAAGTTTTTTTTACCTCACGGCCTTCTTGTGGTGGTGTTATTAATTGTAGTAGCTATGATGTTAATTATGATTGGTGGTGTTGTTTTGATTTTGGTTGCCTGAATTTTGAAGGGTTTTCTTTTTTTTTTATTAATTTTTTTCCGTTGAATCCCTTCCGGTTTGGTTGTGTCTTACTTTTTTAAATAAAAAAAGATAACAAGATATGTTTGACACTGATTAATCAATAAATAGGGGTGTTTTTTAAATAAACTAGTAGATGTCTTTCCCTCTATAACTTCTTCTCTACAAACTGATAGACAATTATCAAATATAGAAAACAGTGGGATAACTATGAACAAAAACTAAAAATCAATCAGACACTTTTTTATAATTCAAAATTTTGGAGATTAGAGGTTTTTTATAATTTTTTTTAAAAATTATTCTGCATATCTAAGAACAATCAAAAAACTATTTAAAAAAAAATGTCAAAAAGTGTCGGAGAAGAATGTGGGAGAAGATTAAAAAATCACCAATTAAAGATAATACAAAAAACTATGTACACAGTCATTCATTCAGACAAAAAGAAAATCTAAAATAGGCAAAAATTAAAAAAGAAAAACCCTACCCCCCTCTCCTCCATATACTTTTTGTCACGACATTTATTTTTGTTACTTTTTAGTTTTACTAAAATTCTAATTCTAATGCAATAATTAAAGGACGAATTCGCTTCCAATTACGAAGTGTGACTGGTGATTAATCAGGCAAGCTACTAATAACCCAAATGATCACCTTTATCATTCAAAATAAAACATATGATTCTGTTAATACAGGGGTTTGGAAAATTTTGTTCCCTTTGCAAAATAGAAATATCACAACCCCAGCAAAATGATTTGTTTTAAATTGTCATCAAAAATGAATACAATTTGTGTTTTAAGGAAATTTCTTCCATTGTGTCTCCCTTATTGATTCGTTGTCAATATGACGACACACTACATCCAAACATCAACCGCCAATTATAAACGCAAAGTTTATTTTTAAATACTCTTTTTTTTTCTGGTTGTAAACAATTTGCAAGAAAAAAGTGCGACATTATAGAAAAAAATTGTAATTGGCATGTTTCATTTGAGTCCCTGGTTTTCCTGAAAATATGGACGCCTGTTTACTTTTTTTTTGGCCTGCCAAATAATCCGCGACATCCAAATGAAGAAGTCATCCAGATGGTGGATTTAACCACCCAACTTCTTCGTATTTCCACTCAATACCAGGATCTAAACCATGACCTTCTCTTATTTCGTCTACGGCATAGCAATCATGGGGTGTTGTATATTTATGGGGCAGTGTCCCTTTTGCGTATTCCTTCCACGGCGAAATTTGAACAAGAAAATTTGGTCACTCGCTTTTGATGAAAAATGAAAAATTGTATGGAGATTGCATTTCCAAATCCGGAACCAAAAGCGCTATATCGAATAAAAAGCTGAGAAAAGACAAAATAATAACAAAAAATAAAAATTTTGGAAAGTGCAAGAGGGAAACGACACACAACTTTACAACAAGAGTGGAACCTGTTCCACTTCTATTCTGTTATTGACCCCAGGTATTACTCCAGATTCTACACTCCAAACACTTTGTTTATTCTTCTACTTTCTGTCGGCTGAATCTTTAACCTCGAATTGTTTAATATGATTTTCTTTTAACCACAAGTTTGAGACATAAAACACGTTGGTATCCCAAAAATGAGACATACACGGAGTAAACCCTAAAATTTTTCACCACCGGAGATATTCAGTCCAAGGTTTCTATATCCGTGCAGAAATACGGGAAGATGAAAAAGCAAATTATGTTCGTGACCATTGGTTGAATTGGGGGTTGTTTCTTATTTCTTGGTGGAGTGGTTTTCTTTGCGAGAGTAGTGGGGAAATGGATATTGGAAGAGTGGAGCATTGGGGTCATTAAGTGTAGTTGTTGATAAATTGGCAACCACATTCGCAAAGACATTTTTTTTTGCTTTCTTTTTTTTCACACAAGCTAAACTAAACCTACAATTGCAAGGCTTCTAGATCATTTGATGGTTGCTCTTTGTTAAAATCTGATTTCAATCATCAATATTATCCAAGCAATAATTGTGCCATGTATTTTTAAGTTTTGAATTACGTGTGAGATTCTTGCACTGACAAAATTAATTGATTGTTCCGGTGTTCAATAGCCCATTTAAGTAGTGCAGGGGGGCTCAAAACCTACTTTGTTTAGAGTTATTTCCTATTCACCTAAAGGGGGTGTGAGTGGGTTAGATGTGCATGAGATGGACATCACAACCACGGTCCCTCTTCTAGCCGAAGTAATTGTCATAAGCGATGTGTAGACTACTTTTAACCAATTGCATGTGTGACTGAAATTTGCCCATAGATGCAATTCAAAAGTGTTCACTCTCTCGCTATTGCGACATTTCAATTTGCCTGTGGTTGAGGGATATTTTTAGTGCGGGGGAGGGGTTTCCCGGTTCAAAAATGTCGCAGGCATATCTTTTATTTTTCTCGTTTTCTGTTTCTGTCTGTTTTTACGTTTTAGATAAAAACCGTTTTGTTACACTTTTTTGTTTCGTCATACCCGTTTACGCAGCATTTCGTCATGGTGCTGGTTCGGAGTTTCTTATTCGTATATGGGTGGTGATTGGGGTTGGAGGGAGTGTTCTCGAAGTGACTACTTGGTAATTGTTTTGAGTCAAGTTGAAGTTGTGAAGAGATACGAGTCTAGAAACACTAAAGTTGGTCGATATCCAAGTAGTGAACAGTTCAATCTCCATTCAATGACGGGTTTAAAAAAAAATTTTTTCCGCGTTAATTACACCACAATTTTTTTTTTGTGCCTTTCGCTAATTATTGTTTCTTGGTAACATTGCTAATCTAATCTTAATGTTTTAAACAATACAATTTTTGCTTATACATAATCTGCCCTAAGTAATCGTGTTTTTCATGCATGAATTAAGAGAGATAAACAAGATAGGAAAACAAGGGGTTGGTTCGTAAACCTATTGGCTTCTAGTACAAGGAAGTCAACCAACCAACCTAACCTTATAAATCACAAGGTGACATTACTCGTAAATTAAGAATTAAATAATCGCTTCCGCTTTTTGCCTGCTTTTTTTAGAATTTTTTCAAAATTTCATAATATTTTTATTTACTTCGTTAAGTTACACACCCCCCTTAAAATCTTATACGCCTAAACTATAAATTTTTACTAATAACCGGCTATTCTAAACGTATATGTGACCTTTGATTAGAGCTTAGGATAATTTTGATTGTTACTGTGTTCTACTTTGACTAAAATGATTGCAAACATGGGGAACTAAAGTGGAGAGAACTAGACAGACGAGGTTGTCTGATTTCATTGTATCCCCCCACCAGGTTTCAAGAGATATGCGGAGTGTCGGACATTTTTTCTAATAACGTCTTTTTGCGCATATCATTGAAACAAGGTGTGACCAATATGCTGAAATGGATAATCTATTGATATTGGACTGCATTGAAAGGGAAACGCTCTTTTAATTAATTCAGCTCTCTATGACCACCAGGAAGAGAACGTGTCCTAATTAATGCTTAATTACTGCAAAAAAATTAAGGCTTCTAAATTAATTAGCACAAATAATAGGTTGCAACCAGTTTTGCGTCATAATTAGCAATGATTAATAACGAATTGATTAATTAATCAAATTATTGCGATTTTGTGTTTACCGATTTATTAAATGTCGTATGATATGATTAACCCAGTCAGAAGACCTGCACTAATATAGTTGACGTATGTGTAATACGCTGGGTTTCGAGATATCCAGATTGACATACCAATGGGAAAATTGTTTTCCTCTCGGGATGGACAAGATGCCCCATAGCAGCGTCTCATTTAAAAAGGATTCGCTCGTGGTGCAGTCAGATACTTCTTCATTGAAAGCGATATATATTTCAAAGAAAGCATTGTGAATGAATGCTATCTAGCACAAACACCGACTCTACCATATCAGTAAGAATGTCAACGAGCGCAAATCCAATATCATTACAAATAATTAACTTTAACAGATTATTTGAATAATGGATTTGATACAAAATTTGTGTGAAGAGGGAAGATGCCTTTATAGTTCAATGTTCAATTCAATTAAGGCTTTTCATTTCCTATTCTAGCCATAAGTACTGTATTCTAATAGAGGACAAGTTAATATATGTCACAGCTGACTGAAAATAACAGATAAATTTGGATGATTTTTCTACAAATTGTTCTACAAAAAAGGACTATTCTTCATAAAACATATTTATAAATCTAGGGAAATCACAAATTCAACAAGTTACGATTGAGCAACGGGTGTCTCATTTCTGACATTTCAGGAAATTTTAGCATTGATAAGGGCATAGGATTCCCATTTGGAACATATGTTATGGGACTAAGAATCCCCAACATCTCCTCCTTCAGCAAAACTTTACCATTGGCATTAATGCGATACCCCTTTCGTTTACCGTTTGACTTAAGCTTGTCAAATTCTGCGTTACTGGAGGAAATTCTGGTTGAAGTTGTGCAGAATATTTACTACATTTTATTTTCGAGCTTCGAAATTACATACTTTGTAGCCTTTTCTTCATCTGTGTATTAACACTGCCCATCCAAATTTATTTGTTAGTTTCGCTTTAGGGTGGTCATAAATTCCCATACCCAAAAATTATTAAGTCGAACATCATGCGTTTACAGCACCACATGTTGAGATGTTGAATGTCACATCCAGCATATTGATACCTAGTTGGTCTCGACAACATTCTCATCGTGGAAAGAAAAGTTTAATGATTGAATGGTATTGAAGAACTTGAAGGATGAGAGACTAATAATTGATGCCAATGAGGAGTACAAAAAATTAAAACATATTAACCTTTTACTATGAATTTCCTTAACGTTTACCTTTTAGTTGAATATACATGTTTACATGGTTTCACATGAACATCAATTCATATGGTAGTAGAGCTCATTATGTACATTATCACCATTCTACATTTCTATGGGTTAACTGGACAATCTTTAAATCACCACACAAAAAATGACTTTTTTAGCACGCGTTTTGTTTACATTTTGACCTCTCTTTCTTAACCCTCTAAACCCATGGCTAAAGCAAGAAACGAGAAGAGACAAAAGTATCATGACCTTAACAGCCTCGTGGACAAAGCTACTAAAGACTATAAGAGCGGTCTCTGTCCATCAGTCCGTGCAGCTGCCCTAAAGTATGGCTTAGTTCCCAATACACTTAGGTATCGACTAAAAGGCGGTAAAGATGCCGTTTCAAGTCAAGAAGAACAGATGGCATTGTCGTTATTCCAAGAAGATTTCATTGCAAAATGGATTAAACAACAAAGTTTTCTCCAAACCCCCCAAGTAATGCCGAAATACTTGTTTTGGCCAACGGGATAGCCAGACAGAATGGACACCAAAACGAATTGAACAACCTGTGGATGCAACGTTTCCGGAAAAGAAATCCAACTATTAAAAATGGAATTTCGACCTCGGTTCCAGCCGACCGAGTTCAATTGGCAACAATAGAAACCCTCGTTGAACACTTTGAAAGCTTTAAACGTGAGAATTTTTACTATGCCCCTGAGATTGCTAAAATACCATCAACATCCCCAAAAGCCAGCCCAGCAACCACTAGGTGGCTTAAAAAATGTTATCGTATGTTGATGAATGATAAAGTTTCGCGTGAAAAAAAACTTATAGTCGTGGATAAACTTTGCAAATACAATGATCTTATTGCAATCGAAATCGCAATTTGGAAGGGTATAGCTGAAGAAGCGACTTCGCAACTAGAAAAGTTAGGGCCTAAGGAGAAGGTCAAAGCACTTGAAACGTAACGACACTGCGTTGTTTTTAGACAATCAGAAAATCTACGAACAGTTGCCAGGTTCGGCTCCAGAAAAGATAAAACAATTACATGGAGCAAACCGGAAAACCCAAGAAACAAAGAAAAAAGAAGCAAAAATAATGGGCACGCGGATGTGCAAGGAGATATATCAAATACTCATGTAGATATAGCCAATAATGTAATAAATGTGGGTTTTGGGTGATAAGAATGCCATTTTGTCTGGACACCCATGATGTCCGACTTATGTGTTGAATGCAATTCTAAGTTTTACTAACATTGTATGAAGTATTTCTGTAATTCAGAAATATGGGAACTCTAAAAGTATTTATAAGCTTGTTTTTACATCAGTATTCTTCCCAGCAATTGAAGTGCAAGTGAGGAGCAACGGAGAAATAGAAAATGGTATAACGTTTATATAAGTATATATGTATTGATAATTTTTGTATTGCTATGATACTCCACCTCTTAATAGTTTTCAACTTCTTACTTGATTAGATAACGCGCATAAAATTGCTTGATTCGCTTAACTCGCTTAAGAATTTTCTTTGTTGGCATCGCCATGTGTGAAAAAATTTTATAATTGCAGAAGCATCTCAACAAAGAAAAAATAAAGTTTCCTATTCAACCGTAAGTGTCTTAACCGCAGTAGTATATTTGCAATCCGCATAACCCAATCTCCACATATCCCACACTCTATATACACACTCGGACTAAATACCAACCTATTCATATTTCTCTAGGTTATGCATCGAACCTGGGTTAGTGCATTCTTTAGCGATGATCTAAATTTCGGCTAAACATGATAGTCAAACATACAAACTGATCACAAAATGGCAATCGCTTTCTGTTCTCTTGAATCTTTTCTGAGGTTTATCACTACTCAAATTGTGTTAATGGAATTTACATATGGAAAGAACTCGAGATACATTAATCAACAGCTTCATCTTATATGTCTTTGATTTGTAGTCCCTTAGCTAGATGTACTTCCTATCCATCTGTTGAGAAAAAGACTTAGAATATGAAATGCTCGCGTAGGAAATGGGAATAGATGATTACGTAAATAAATCTTTATATCCTGCTCTCCGTCGAGGCCAAGACTAAGATATCTGAAATGTAATAAATCTTCTCAACAATGTAACATAAGATTAATATGTAATAAAGATAATAAACAAGATTAATATGAGAACAAGAAAAATATAATAATCTCCAGCATTTCTGGATAAAATTCAACAATGTCCAAGAAAATTGCCAACGGATAAACTCGGTAGCAAACCAAAATCAGTGATAATGTCCTTCTAAAGTAGAAGAATTGAACTTCATAATGTACGCGTCAAAAATTCCATGAGCTGATAGAAGCTGGTTGAAGTTTCTGAGTTATGCGATTACAAATCGAAGGTGTAGAGTAGACACATGAGTTTTAATCACTTTCAATGGAGTATTATCCCTGGTTTTCACTGGACCACTCGTTTGGTTGAATGAGAAGTTGACCATTTGGTTGTGACACGAACGCGTTAAATAAATAAAGAGTCCAATCCCTACTTGATATCGCATATAGATACATATATATAATATCTCTCACAAATCAATATTTCCAATCCCCCCCCCAATATAATTATCGAATTTTCCATTTATATTCTTCATCATCAATTCATCAGGATAAACATGAAGAGTCGAAGATTCAAGATTCACATTTTGATATTCATATCAATTGTCACATTAATCCTACATCAGGATATAATTTTCTCCATTTTCAGTGAGGCTCCTTCATATGTACAAACCATTTCCGATTATATCCAAAATATTGCAACAGGATCCTTCGTAGAGGATAAACCATTTGATCCAGTTAAAGCCCACGAATTCTGGCAAGATATGTTTGATATCTATAAAAAGAACCAACTTAAAGGTCCAAATTATGTGACGTTACCACCACTTTTGAGTCAAAAATTTGGGAAATCTCGGAGCTCATTATTGGAAAGATGTAACGTATCAAAAGGTCATTTAAAGGAAATGCAAGAAAAACATAGCAATATTGTTGATAATCTTCCTCAATTCCTTGATAAATCCGCTTATAAAAAGGACTCTAAAGGAATTGTCATGATGGGTGGAGGTTTCTACTCTTGGTTGTCAATGCTATCCACCGTCCAGTTAAGATCGCTTGGCTCAACTTTGCCTATTGAAATTATTCTCCCCAACAAATCCGATTATGATGAAAAATTCTGTGAGGTGGATCTAGCAAACTATAATGCAAAATGTGTCATTCTAACTGAATTTTTTGGGTTGGATGAAACGAAATGGGACTTCCGCACCTTTCAGTACAAGGGACTTGCGTTGTTGGCGAATTCTTTCCAACACGTTTTCTTGCTTGATTCCGACAACTTCCCGGTTAGTAATATCGACAAATTCTTTGATTCCCAAGTATATACTGACCATGATATGGTATTGTGGCCTGATTATTGGAAACGTTCAATTTCTCCTTTATTTTACGATATTGCTCAATTGCATGTGAACATCACGAGGCAAGTCAGGGTAGGAGCCCTCCCATTGATAGACCCACTTGACTTAACTCCAGAACAATCTAACAAAGCAAGGTTTCACGATTTGATGGGTACAATCCCTGATGGCTCAACTGAATCTGGACAATTGATGATCAACAAGAAAACACACGCAAAGGCTATGTTGCTTGCATTGTATTATAATATCGTAGGACCAGGTGCTTATTATCCATTATTTAGCTTGGGAGCAAGTGGTGAGGGAGATAAAGATACATTCGCGGCAGCTGCATTTGTCACCAATGCAACATATTATCAAGTTCGAACAAATATTAAACCATTTCGGACAACATTAAATAATGGTATCCAGAAAAATACGGCAATGGGACAACATGATCCGGAAATTGATTATCAGTTATTTAAATCCAAATATGAAGAACTTCGAACCAATCCTGATAACCAAGGTAAAAATCTCAATGAACAAACGAAACTTCTTGAAAACTTATACGACTCTCAATTTAAAGCAGATAAAGAAAAAGTGCCGTTATTTTCGATGCATTGTCAAAGGTGGAAATTTGACCCCCCTGGTTATTCGGGTGATAAACGTATATATGATCCTAAGTCAAACTGTCTTATAAACAGGATGTATAATGGATTCAAGTACAGAATTGGAGATGAAGAGGTAGATT
>NDXA01000152.1:0-19804 GCA_002105455.1 Hemisphaericaspora xylofermentans | reverse complement strand
ACGTTTTCCATAGGCTGGCCCCATTGAAAGTATTTTAACTATGAATATTTTCACCATAGGTTTGCGACTTGTTAACTTTACTCAAAATGGTAGCCCCCCCTCCTTTGAGGTTGTATCGCAGCTTTCAAATGATGAATTATTAAACAAACATGTAAGAAATGGAAAGGGATTACTCCTAGTGCTATTTTCACCCAGTTTGAATAAACCCAATTTTTGATCAATTTATGAAAACATTCAACAATATTGACTTAATTAAGTAAATTTGCTTCATCTAAGCTCGTAGGATGTCTGAGAACAACCTGAATGACTTCATTATTTAATTGTTGACCAGCGGTGGCAACCCATAAAAATGGCGACTAGAATCTCGCCTAGCTAGGGGTCCATCTTCCTTCCAACAGTTTGGTTCCATACTAGTAGTATATTCCGATGATTGGGGTAATAATGAGTCAACAAAAATGATGAATTCCAATGGATGATTATATTGTTGTGAATCAATCGAAATTTTCAGTAGATATTTTGATGATTTGTGAATTTAACTATTGTTTTGTCTAGACTGGAAAATCTTGATATATGAGTTTAAATTTATCATCACTTCCTACTGTTTATTACTAAACTCTTTCCGATGTTCTTGTGGGAATTTGGTCGCTTCAATCGTCAATAATGACTCAAATGTCATAGTCATTAGCGGTTGAAACCTATACAACTCGATTGCACCCAACTATTGATTTGTCTGAATCACTTTTGAGTAGTTGGGTACCATCCTTCAAAAGCTCTAATCATATTTGCTATTAAATTCTTTTCTTTATTATGAAGGGTTTTGGAAATTTTCCTTCTAATTAGGTTATTACTTTGTGTGAATCATGTATAAGAGATCAAATAAATGGTGTATATATAATACTAAAAAGAGAAGAAATAGTTTCAGGTTCAGGGTATTTTTCTTTGTCTTTTAAAATTACCTGTTGAATTTCCATACAAACGTAAAATCGTTGAAGCGGACAGCCCAACAGTCTAGACCCGAAACAAAACGTATTGAAATGATACAATATGACTAGAACAGGAGAAAATTGGTGAGGTCGAAATAACATAAAATGGAATGCAAAAACATTCTTGATAACTTTCATTCATATTTCTTGGAAAACCGATAATACTTGAAGGAAGAATAGCCTTTCTGACCAGTTCAAATAAATCAGCATCGGAAGCTAAAGCACCTTGATCACCCTGTAGCAAGTCACATCTTTTCTCATACTTGCTATACTTTACATAGTTAATTGTATATCAGTATGTTCGCAGCTATCAACTAAATATTCCTTCGCTCTCGGAAAAGATGATCACAGACTGTTCTTAGATATAAATGAAATCGAAACCACCTCGGTTGTGATAATCTACATGAAACCTGTAACTTGAAATAGAGCTCATTGAACTACCTAAAGTGCACAAAAATCACCTACCAGTTAACAAAAACTATAATGGCTAACCATTTGACATATATAAAAGAAAGATAAAACGTTTGAAGTTTGAGGGACGAAGAACGGTAAAGAAGTTGCAGATTAAATAACATGAAGGACAGAAAAAAAAGCGGATAAAGAGCATGAAAATCATTTTGTAGCTTTTCCTTATAACACGACATGTAAACATAAAGCAACATCAATTCAAGCAAATCATTTCTTCGAACTATTATTATGGGTAGAGGCTAATCATCAAGTTTGTGAGAAATAAATCGACGCACGCGTACCCCCAAGTGGTCACTCATCCACCTCCCACCTCCCACCTCCCCCTCACTCTGGTGGTTTGGTTTGTTCGCTTGTGATAATTTAATTGAGTTTATTATGTAAATTTCAAATCGCTACCAATGGACAAAAATAATTAAAATGAAAAAAAAATAAACTTTTGCAACCAAATCATTTTGCATGTGATATTTTTCAATTACTAACCAATTTACTCAAATAGTTAATGACATGTAATAAGAAAATTACCAAACTAAGGTTCTTTCTCTCTCTTTCTCTCTCTCTCTCTTTTGCTCTCTCTCACTCTGACTGTCTCTCTCTCCCCCACAATAATTTACAGAAGTATGATTACTTATTTTTCTTCAATTGTTCTTCTTCCATGTCAATTGGTTTGTTGTTTCTCCCCCTCCCTCTCTCCCTTCCACTCCCACCCCACACACAATCTCTTTTATAGTTTTTGGTACCTTTTTGACGGTTTGTTTACTTTGAAATGGAATTATATGTGAATGTAAATATATAAAACGGTTCTCGTCTTCCCCAATTTCAAAATTTCTATGTCATCAGTATCCAAGCAAGTCCCCAACTCCCAAATAATTACAATAGTCCGCCATATTCAATATGATAAGTGCCAGAGGTCTATATCTTATACTTAGAATTCCATTTAAGTTATTAGCATATTTAATCCAATATCCCTTTAACGGTGGAATCAATGAAAAGTTCAGATACAATTTAATAAAATCATTGAAGTTATATGTCTGTAGATTGGCACTTGCCGTTCCTGTTCGAGATTCAGCTGTATTCTCTATTATGAGTTCTCATTTCCTTCTCAACAAATTATTGAAGGTGTTGTATCCTCAATTAACTAATCTACATTCATACGGTGAGAAGTTTGATAATAATAGTTTTTACATTGTTGACTCACCTTTTAGGGACCCGGAAATTCATCCAGTGGTCATTTATTTGCATGGCGGTGGGTATTATTTCGGTACAGTACCACAACAGGCAGAATCTTTACTCTGCATCTATCATCTCTTACCTGCCCACAAACAAAGAAAATTAAGCATGTTGCATCTTGACTATAAACTAGCAAGCTATGGATATCCAATGACTAATCAACTCCATGATCTACTTCAGACCTATGAAAAGTTAGTTAAACAAGGAAATAAGAATATCATCTTATTGGGAGACTCGGCTGGTGGTCATCTTACCATTGTATTCTTGCAATACCTTAGACGTCATCCAAATCTTCAATTACCTTATCCTAAGCATGTAATTCTTGTTAGTCCTTGGTGTAAAGTTGTTCCCGATGATCATCAAAATAAGCCAGGGAAATCATATCATGACAATCATCACCGTGATATGATTCAATTCCAATTATTTAGAGAAGAACACCGGAAAGATGATTTGTTAGGAGATGCCGCTATCGAACACATGTTAGTATCCCCTGGGAACTCTCCTTATAATCATTCTGATTGGGAAGCGATTCCAACCTTAAACGAAGAGGGTCATGGAGTTTGCGTTATTCTTGGGGAACATGAAACATTCAGAGATGATATTTTGGAATGGTGTAAATGGGCCATGAAGTGTCCCTTGTATGACTTGGACCATTATGATTCTCATGGAGAGCTAAATCAAAAAAGACATCAGTATATAAATGAACAAAAGGCTAAACTTAATGTATATGTTGAACCATGGGGATTACATGATTCAACATTTTTTTTTGAGAACCATTTGATAAGCAAATTGAAGATGATCAATCACCGCAAGGCAATTGAAGAAGTCGATGATTTTGAATACTTTGGGATTGTAAGAATTGCGAAATATTTAACTGATGTTATTTAATTTAACCTCATTAAAAATCCACTCTATAAATATTTATTATGGTAATTTAAAATTGGTTTATACAATCTAAACTAATACTACTAGTAAAAATAAACAACAATCATTATTCTAATCTAAAGGTACAAATCTGCTCTAATAATATTCGTCAATCCAAACCTCTTTTTATGAATCTTCTTCATTGCCTTCGTGAGCATGTTTCATCCGTGCAATTCTAACCAATGGACTCAACGTACTCACATCATCACTATTCAATATAAACTTATCCTGTAATAACTCATCAGCACTAGCACGTTTACCACTATCAACCTGTAAACACCAATTCAAAAACTTTCTAATATCATAACTTAAAGCTTCTGGTTCTTTCAAAGCTGGTGTACCATTAGTAGCTATCAAATACAATGCTCTCAACGGAGTCTCGTTCAAATATGGAGGTTCTCCTTCAATCATTTCAATAGTCATGATACCTAATGACCAAATATCAACTTTTGGCCCATATTCTTTACGTGATACAACCTCAGGTGCCATCCAATATGGAGTACCAACCATTGTAGTTCTCTTGAGATTCCATTCATTAATTTGCGCACAGAATCCAAAATCAGTCATCTTAATGTTTCCATTTATGTCTAATAAGATATTATCTGACTTGATATCACGATGAATGACTCCTTGTGCATGCAAAAATTTCAATCCCTTCAAGGTCTCTCTACAAACGGCACCAATTTGACCTTCTGTCATAACACTATGGGTTACAATTTCAGTCAAGGACCCCCCTTCCATATATTCCATAACCACCCATAAATCTCCCTTCAATAAGTATGAATCAATGAAGTTGACAATATTTGGGTGTTTACTACCCTTCATCACTAATATTTCATTAATAATTAATTCTTTCTTTGGTTGCTGTTCCAAATTCATTTGTTTAATAGCCACGGTACCCTTATTCACGTTATCGCGAGCAATATAAACACCACCACTTGCACCTTGCCCAATCTTAACCAAATCGCTATAGAATTCGGTAGGATCACCTGGAGAACAAATACTGTGTAATTTGGCAATGATTTGTTGATTCTTACGTCTCTTTTCTTCTCGCTTCTTTTGAGAAAGTATTGCTGCTTGTTTGGCATCACGAACTGCAGTTTGCAGAGGTTTTCTCTGGGGTTGAGTCTTTTCGTAATTATCTCCAGTCGCAGTGATATCGGCCAATGCTTGTTGTGGAATTGAACGGGGAGGAACATCATCATTAGTGTCAGTAGCATAATCTCCTGGCTTGGCTGGTACTGGCGGTGGAAGAGTTGGAGGCGACGTAGACGTTCTTTCGATATTACTTACTGGTTCCTTAGTTGTGTTACTAAGTACAAGTGGGGGCGGAGGTGGTGCTCGATGAGCCTTGAACTCATCTTTTCTCTGTTTAGGTAATACGTTTGGTTGCTGTTCATGGAGTGAATCAAATCTTGCTACTGAACTAAGTGGTGCTGTTGTTGGACCAGTAAAGGGTTTTGTTATATGACTTGCTAATGATGCAGAATGAGATTTGGACTTGGGTATTTTAGGCAATGGTGGGATTGGTGCACTTGGCGCATGAATTTTTTCATTCTTTCTCCTTAAGGAAATTGACGATATGGAACGACCAACCAATTTCATTGGTGAAGCCAGTACTGATGGGGCACTTGTAAACGGTGCAGTTGGCGAATTGGGTATAGTCATTGGGCTTTGGGTTGTTTTCAAGGTATTTGGACTGGCGGGTGGTTTTGGTGCAGGTCTGCTTGGAATATACTGAGTTTCATAATGCGAAGTCGGAGTTTTTGGTGCTGCTTGATGAGGACCAGCAGACATTGGAGGCCTTTCATCAAACGAACCACTGTGCGTTCGACTTCCTTCCCCACTATCAGTTGAGAATGTTGTTTTTACTGGAGTTACCGGGGTTGGAGTGTTCACTGACCAACTGGATCCATTCTTATCACCTTCAAACCTAAATTTCTTAAATGCGTGTTCATCTCCATTTTCATTCGAATCTTGATAGAATGCGACAATATCCATAACTGCTTGTGGGTGCTGCTCTTGCTCGGTCTTTGAAATACCACTTGCCGATAGTAATCTTTCCCATTCGATGGGTAACCCAGTGTAAGATCCTTTATCATCCACTCCAACATGAGCAACATGTTTAGCATTGAATGGAGTACTAATTTTAATATTGATTTCCGCGGATGATGCACTTCCTGCTGAAGATGCCAATGAACCAGAAGAGCTTCTCGTTTTACCAAACATTGAATTGAGTACATCACGCACTTTGCGACTACCACTTTTTCTTTTTTTTGATTCACTAGAGGATCCGTGTATTAAACCCATACCCAAACCATCAGAATTACCTATTCCATGACCAAATCGATTAGCATGTTGTACAAGCGGTGATATTGCAGCTGTTTGATTATGCGCAGTATTTGAGGAAGTTGGTGGTGCAGGAGGAGGACGCGTTTTGGGGCTTCTTATTACGGTTGCGTTTGACGCCAATCTAGCAGTTGCTGGTGAAATGGTATCATCTATTACGGGTTTATTACTTTGATTGCTTACATGTCTGGTGTTAACTGGCGAAAGCGAGGAAGAAGTAGTGGGAGATGATGTCTGGTTGTCACCGTCAGTCGTATCAGGTGCATCCTCATCAGTCATGGAATCTATATCATCATTGGTCGACATTTTCTCTGGGGATAAGTCTAAATTGTCGTCATCATCATTACTTATTGTATTAATCTTTTGTAATATATCCTCTCGCAATATATCAGTAGCGGAAGATGGTTTGTGCGCGTGTTTTGATACTCTCCCATTAGCGCTAAATTCACTTAATAATCCCTTACCTGTATCTTTGTTGGGTTTTCCATTTGAAAGATCTCTAGATTGAAATACTGATGAATTTTCACTGTTTTGATTTGTCATTGGTTGAACATAATCTTCTCCAGATCGATCCAGCAATTTACCAGTTTCCTTTACCGGGAAATTCTTGCCAATGTCGGGATCTTCCATTCTGGAATGTAATGCAGGAAATATTGAAGTACTCGTTACAGTTTGTTCGGGTTTTTGATCTTGTCCTCTTAATTCTGAAATGATTGAATCATGGAATTTGGAATTTTCCAGCTTATCCAGGTTCGATCTACCACCATCTAAAGAATCCGAACTCTCCTTTCTATTTAAACTTTGTTTTAATTCATTGAATTGATCTTGCTCCTCTACATCCTGTTTCAATACAGAAACATTATAAGTTCCAGGAATTCTTACCGGTATATCTTGACTATTCTGGGTTGAGTCAGCTTCATCGTTAGCTTCGTTTTCTTCGGATTCCTTTTCTACGCATTCTTCTTTTGTTTGAGTTGCACTTGCATTCTCCACTTCCAGTTCTGCTTCTTCTTGATCTATTAGTGTCTCATCGTGTTGGTCAACATTTGAATCGTGATTACCTTGTGACAATGACTTTTCATTAATGGACTCTTTCAGCGACAACTCTTCCAAATCAGATGTATTGTCATCAATGTCTTCAAATTCACTATTACCATTTATCTTTTCACTTTCCTGTTGTTGTTGTTGTTGATGTTGTTGTGTTTCGAAGGATGAAATTTTATCTTGCATTGGTGAACCTAGACCAATATTGCCATTGGTATGATTATCCGAGGAAGGTGGTAGTTGTGTTACTGTACTCATATCCTCTTATATGATGTGAGCTGAGCGTACTTTGTTGCTTTTGAATTGAATGAGAGGGGAATAATTTCACTTTTGCTTTGTTGATGTTGATGGTTGCCTGCACTTTGTTGTTTATATATGCCACTGGTTGCTCCTTTCTTACTTCTCTTGTGTGTGTTGCTTGCGTTACGTGTTGTTGTTGTTGTTGATGGGGAGGGGACAATCCTTCTCTGTTAATGTGGTGATGTTGGGTTGATGTAAAAAATTAATTCTTTTGGTTTTGTTTTTTAAATAAATAAAACTTATATTAAATAAATAAAACTTATAAAATAAAAAAAATTGTAAACCTTTATTAATTATTTAATATCCAGACGGGGGGTTAAAGAAAAGAAAATTTTAATCTGAAAGCTTGACAATTTTACAAAAAAATGTCTTATTTTTTTTTATTTTAAAAATAATAATAATTCAGCTATTTTTCATTGATTTGGGTTGTTAAAAAAAAATTCACTGCTTACAAAAAAAAAAATCAAAATTCACAAAATAAAGAAAAAAAAATATTCTACTTTTCTATGTTGTTTTCTTGGTTAAACTATTTTTATTGTTAGGAAATTATTTTTAATGCAAGTTTGTAAAGGAGTAATAATCAATTTTGACGACATCAATTAAAGTTTGCATTGTCATAGAAATGTCTCGCATTGGGTTGTTAACTCGGTTTCATATGAGAATTTTTTTTTGGATTTATTATTTTATTGTTCAAAAAAAAAAGATACTCGAATCAACTATTAAATCCATTCACCAAATTGTTGTCATTTTTCTGGCAGGGTTACATGGATTCACGGATTAATTAATTGGTTGATTTGTAGCTATCTCTGAGTTATTAGTATGGTTGACTTCTAGAGTCTCGGTCCTGGATTAGACATAAGAAAATTCACGTTGAAATAGAGTTACGGAAACACACACAGTCGAAAATACTTTCTCCATGAACTGCCAGTGGATCAAAAATTGATGTATAGTTTGTGACTTACTTTCATTTTTAATTGTTGGTAGACAAAATTTATATTAGATTGTTGATTAATTTGTCTACATAATGGGCTTTAGGAGTTAGAATTTTAGATCTAGATCTTAGCCTAAACACATGCACAAAGTATGGATCACGATTAGTTTTAAATCGCATTCCAATTTGGATCGTATCTGCTAGATTACCGACATTTAAGAATGCAATTAGGTAAGAAATCGTAATTGCAACCAAGCACATCCTTCTCTTTGTGGGAAATCAAATTTATATCTAAAAAGTTAATTACTTTACTTAAATGGATTAATTAACATGTGTCTGTGGTGAAATATATATTTGATGAATGGAAACTGTGCACTGGGTGATTTTTGTGATTCCCTCAGCATTTCGGATCGTGATTTACATGCCTGCAGGATCAACTCCCAGTGTGATTGAGATTTAGTATTGAATTCCAATTGCATTCATGCCCCTAGAGAACTCTACGTTAGCTTGTATTCAACATTGTTTTTCTTTGAGTAGTATCACATTTTAAAATTCATCCCGCATTTTGAACCATACAAACCATAGTTTCATATTAAAATGTCGTTCGTTAATGCGCGCCAATTTTGTACCTTGTTTCACAACTGTTCCAAAATATTAATCCCAAAGAATAACTTTAAATCACGTTGTTCCTTTCATCCAATTGCAATTTCTGATTCCTAAGCTAGGGGACTCTTTGAATGAGAGCAATCCTCATTACAAGATAAATATTTTTGCTTTATACCGGAGTGTGGTTAGATCTATCGAAAAGTAATTACTGGTCCCTTGCATCAAGATCGATTACAACCCATTGGTCGTGTTCGCAATCTTGACACCTCAAAAGGTTGACACTATGTTCTCATCAATATGTAGAGCGATCTACATACAGATCGGCATTACAACTCAATCATAAATTCTAAATCAAAAAAACGTTTCAAAGAACTATGGAACTATCTATTTAAAGGCGTTCATCTAATTGTCTGCTTTTTGTCGTTTTTCGATTATTGACATTTCTAATTCTAGAATAAATTACGTTGTAATTATAATTGTAATAAACATATTTTTCTTGTTTACAACCTTCTAAAATTTTTCAGTTATTAACGAAGCGATACTTCAAGAATCAAATTGTTAGTTTATGCATATATAAGCTCCAAGTACTATAAGTTTGACATTATGTATGTATTGGGTTTTTATTTATTTGTCTGCGTTATGATGTAATGAATGGTCTGATTTACTATGTTAAGGATTAACGAATTACATATAAATCTGGAACACTCCAATGATGTATCTCAGTAGAAAGTGAAGGACCGTACTTAGCATTTTTTCTTGAATATACGTACTTTCTGTTTATCAATGGAATCATCACTTTCCATTACCCCACGAGTATTCGAGTCTTATTTTCAACACAATAGAAGGGATTAAACGTAATTAATAAAGTGGGGAACGATATCATCGGACGTCTTTTATTCATTCATTTTCTATTTATTATCACAAAGTTGATTTTGCATTGAATATATGGGATCAAAATGATGGTACATATTATAACTGTGTTCCCAAATCAGGAGCTTTCACCTGGAACTCGTCTGTGTTGCGCTACAAATTTTGTGTCTTGTTTTACGCCCATTGGAAATATGGTTTATTGTAGATTAGATTGATCCATATCAGTCTTGGAAAAGCATATTAACGTTCGTGGACCTCAAAACCATTATTACTGGCGATTTTGTTAGGTCATATTGCGTCATAGAGTTAATCATTATGCAAGAAATTGCGTGCAATTTTAAGGTCCTACTTTGACGAGCTCATACGTAGGAAGTCAAATATTTAAAGTTGTACTTCTAAGGCAGTTAAAACATAGGTTTTTGAAAAAGCAATCTCTCCTCCTGAATGAAATGGATGTACATGCATTGGGAAATGAAAATTACATTCTAATTGGTTGCAATTTTTTTACGAATGTTTGCAATTTGTTTTTTTCAAAACACTTCGAAAATCCTCTAAAGTTCATTTTCACAATTCAAAGATGTTCAAATACAAACTCTCTAGGACCATGACATCATTATATATGTTATTCATGCATTCAAGTAACATACAACTGAGGCCTTCAGATTTTATTCGAATTGCGCCGTGGATATTTATTTATACGTGGAGTTTCTGTCACGTGACTTTCCTTCCGAAGTCACGTTTTCGAATATTCTTCCCCTTACCAACCTACTTACTCTAGTTTGGGTTTACAGAAATTCAAACGAGAAGCCCACTCTCAGCATTAATTGCCATATAAACGTTAGTTAATGTCTACCTGATTGCAATCGTACAAGGCGAGCAAAGAGCTTCCTTAGCGGTTGTGATACTTTTCAATTTTGGACTTCTCTGGGTTTACCAACCGATTTACAGTAAGCTAAAGTTTTCATAGTTACAGGCGTTTTCAACGATTTTACAGGCCTCTAACTACTTTCAAAATAACTAACTCAGAGCAATCAGCGCTAGTAACAAAGTTATGGAAATTAAACATAGTGTTCTATCGCGGCCACTCCCCATCTGGCACTGGTCTATTTTTAGCATGATATTGACCTTTACCTGAAGAAATGTTGAAAGTTTGAACGATGTTTCCATTTCTGTGAAAACTACTTCATTACTTTTTACTCCTTAGTCTAGTAATCACGACCCCATAATATTCTGCTAGTGGTGTGCATCTCGATTCTTTCTTTCATTGAGTGCATTTAAAGGTAAATTTAATAAAGAGACCATAATTAAAAAAAAAATTGCGTGCCAATTATTTACACTGGCATTCTGTTCCAAACATACCAAGCCTTGAAGTTAAACTCCTCCCAAGAGTCGATTGATAGAATAAGGCCATAACTCATCTTCCGAGAAATATCCAGTCGAATGAAAGAATCAGAACGACCTCCATTTGAATCTGATACGATTACAATTTCGTTTTAGTATGAAGTGAGTAAAGCAACATTTGAACCAAAACCATTCTTCAACGTTGATACTGAGAAGTTTTCAAAATTTCAGAAACTGGATCTTGGCTAGGGCTTAGCAATTTCCCCACTGCATTTCTCATTACAAGTTCGGTTTTCATAACCCAAATATAGAACCGTAGCCATATGTATATTTCCAATACTACAGGATCAAATATTCCTTACAAATCCCTTTGTTTCTTTCTAATCTAAACAATAGATTGAATCTTTGTTTTATAAATGTTTATTCATACGCGTCGGTGTTAATTTTCAATGATGCGTCTTAGTTTAGACCGAATTGCGACACAAGAAAAAAACACGACGAGATTGGATCAATCATTAAATAAATACTGAAGAGAAGAATGTTGAAAAAGAAAACAACCATAGCTTATTCCTCCATCAATCCCACATTAATATTTTCCAAATGTCCTTGGAACGAAAGAGAGTATGTATATAATTTCAAGAGAGATTCCTATGGTACCTGTTTCTAACCATCCAAATAGAAACTTGAACTCCCTGTGTCTCCCGAGAACGTCCTCAAATCTAAACGACAAGCCCCTGCTCCTAGCAACGTTGTAGCCAGGTTATACAGCACAAAACAAGCAGTCCCACATATTAGTATTACACGAAGGTCAGGACCACTCCTCGCAGGCCGTAGTGGAGCTTGTGATATCAAATTGACGGGTGACGATGTTTCATCCAAACATTGTTTGTTCACAATATTCTCCAGTAATAAAAGAGAATATGTTAGTGTTACAGATATGAGTTCAAATGGATTGTATATAAATAACGAGTTATTGGGAAAGGGGTCAAAGGGTATACTTAAAAGTGGAGATAAAGTACGATTTGCAAAAACTGGGGGACTGTTCATATTTAGATACAACGAAGAAGTTGTGCTTCACGACGAAAGACCAAGTTTTTTTGATGATTATATATTAGGTAAGCAATTAGGGTCGGGACATTACGCAATTGTGAAAGAGGCAAAGAATAAGAAGACTGGTGAGATTGTAGCTGTTAAGATTTTTCATCCCAATAAAACTGGGAAGTCAACCGAAGATGCAAAATTGAAACAAGAAATGCAATTATTATTATCGATAAACCATCCAAATATTGTAAAATTTGTTGACCATTATGTTGAGCCAATAAATGCTTATTCTGTGAATACCTATCTTGTATTAGAAAAAATGAACAGTGGAGAATTGTTCCAACGAATAGTCAATAAATCTAAATTACGCCCCGGCGAAACAAAAGCATTCTTTCGACAAATACTTTCGGGTTTAAAATATTTGCATGATAACAACATCATTCATAGGGATATAAAACCAGAGAATATTTTATTGGACATAACCCATAAAACCAGTCCTGCTCAGAAACCCACTGGTCCATGGGATAAAAATGAGTATGATGTTCGTGTTAAGATTGCCGATTTCGGTCTAGCTAAATTCATTGGAGAATTAAAGTTCACCAATACATTGTGTGGTACTCCAGCGTACGTCGCACCAGAAATATTGAAGAATGACCGAAATTACACAACAAAGGTTGATTTATGGTCGGCTGGGGTATTGTTATACGTTTGTCTTTGTGGATTCCCGCCATTTAGCGATGAATTGGCCCCGCCCAGTATGAAAGAACAAATCCTTACTGGAAAATATGCGTTTTATTCCCCATATTGGGATGATATTAATGATGTGGTATTAGACTTGATTACGAATTTGTTGGTGACAGACGCAAACAAGCGTTATAATGTCGAACAAACACTAAGTCATTTTTGGTTTGTTGAACCAGAGAATGATGAGAGTGAACCGTCATCTCTGCTTGAACCAATTCTGCTAAGTTCTATTGGGTGCAGTTTGTCTTCACCGCCACTTAAACGAATAACTGTTCGAACAGATACAATTCCATTGACTTTGAAGGATAAGTACGAATCAATAATTAGTGGACTGGAAGAGCACACTGATAGATAGACTAATGACGAATTGATACCAACGATTCCACTCACATTGAAACCTGAGTTTGAGGTTTTACAAGAAGCAGATCTGAATATTAGTTATCTGATTAGATATATGCGAATGCGAAGAAACAGCAAAATAAATTTCAGAGTTTCAAATCTCTATTGTCAGCAATTAAAGGTTAACCTTCTCCATTGTCTACTCTTTAGGTCTGCGTAGAATAGACCGCGGCTAACGTAAACTCAAGACTGAGCGATCGATCTCAATACAATCATCAAGTTAATGATTGCATATGATCTGTTTCAACGTGACTTTGAGCGGTGGTTAGAAATTCCAAAGATGATAAGGGGTGCAAAGCATAACTTCTTTCTCTTAAAATATTGCAAGTAAACCACTGAGATTGAGAGAATCTTGTTGGTTCGTTAATACTTGCCCACAAAATGCGCCGTTTTGCCAAGATTTAATCAACATACAAGAAATCACCGCAACTGGTATCCATTGTTCACCTTACATAACCGCCACCCGTGAGAAATTCTTTTATCTGCACCTTTACATGCATGCACCTAAGTTGATTACAAATCAAGTGGAAACCCAACAATAAAATAAACAAAACCAAAGATAATCAATCCTTAAAGAGAGTTCTTTCAAAATACCAAACCCCATTTTCTGTGTTCAATATTCACCAGGTGTAGAACTGGATAAAAAAGTGCTGCAAATTTTAAGGTGTGTGATATGTGGCAAAGCAAGCATTGGTCTTGGGAAAAAAGAACATGCAATTTGTTTTAATTAATGGAAAATGAAATTTTTTATTTGTTCATCTTGAAAAGGAAATCATCTTCCCAGCAGCCGCTAGAAGAAAATTATTCTATTCAAATATTGTATCGAAATTCGTAGTATGGGTGACTT
Organism: Hemisphaericaspora xylofermentans; assembly: GCA_002105455.1. NCBI lineage: Eukaryota > Fungi > Ascomycota > Pichiomycetes > Serinales > Debaryomycetaceae > Hemisphaericaspora > Hemisphaericaspora xylofermentans. Next base: position 5,730 of record NDXA01000152.1, on the reverse strand, counting down.
AAATCAGAATGTGACAGGTCGTTCTCTCTACTACAAACAAACAATGGGACCGATTCTTGAGTTTATGGGTCTGAGGGGAGATGAGATGACAATGAGAAGATGAGAAGAATTACGTTGGTAACAGCAAACTTAGCACAGATTCATCACAAACTGTTTATTTTCTATTGCAATTTATGATGAATGAGGGATTATCCGTTACTGTAAAATCACGGAAGTCTTCGCCCAACTTTTGATTGTCATGTTAATATACCATACTCGAAAATTTGGTAACAAATACGCACACCAAATTTTCTTGGATCACTGAGTTAAGATTTACAACGGCAAACGAGGCAAAGCTCAACAAATCCTTAGTTACTAAAATTGCAGAAACGATTGTTCATGGAACAATGAGACGGAACCGTGGCTTTTTGGGTGGAATCAGCAAAGGACAATAGTCTAAATTTTCATGTATTCGAATTGGTGGAGGAACCGTGGTAAGGAGTACAGCTAAGAAGCGGCGGCATGTGCAAGATCAAATATGCACATACTTATAAGATTGAATCCGAGAACAGACTCAGTGCCATTATAAGATTTTTTCAACGTCTCAAAGTTAAGATTTCAGTTACGAGAGCTTATCTTATTTTGACGTTATTTTGCTTTCTTCATTGAGATAAACAGTAAGCGATTGTTTCTTATATATGTTTGCATTCGCAAAGATGACGTTGACTAGGTGAAATTTGCTCCTGAATTTTATAATGGTCATCCATCTTTCAAGGGGTTTCCTTCGTATTTACTCAAATTATTTTGGAAAGAATGTATGATTACGTAAAACGCAAATATTTTTTAGGTATGTACCAAAAAAAGTTCACAGAAAATCTTCAAAATATTCTAAAGGGTACCTCTAATAACGCGTCCTCTGATAACAACTATCTTCTATAAGCATTATGAGGCGGTTAATTTAGGTAGCAAATTATAAAAGAGGAGAGGAGAATGTTAACAATTTACGACAACTTTCTCTTAAATTGTTTTGTATGCAAACTATGTGGTGAAAAAACCCCAATAAACGCGGCTTTAGCTTGAACGGCTGTAGTTCCAGATTTGGGGTTATTTTTTTTCTGCTTGTATAAACAATTGGTCATTCTAAAAATAAAGAATGGCTGATTAAGTGAAAAATAATATATTTTTTCATAAAACTAAACTCACCAATAATAGGCCTGACGGAACTTATTAATTATGTTTAACAGATTCCGAATGACGAATCTGGGGGTTTTCAGTAAACGACATTTCGTATTGAATATAAAATCGTATCAAAAACCCCTCGTTGAACGAATTTTGTAACTTCCGCATTTTTTGGTTCTTCTTAATAATACACGCAATTGATTTGTTCTGAGCTTCAAAATCAAATCTAGATACAATGAATGCAAAACAAATAGTTACCTACAGTATACGTGGTTCTCAAGCACTTTTTGCCATCATCACCCTTGGTGTTACGGCGGGATTTTTAGGTGGTAAAGTTGGGGATGTCGACCCATATCATAACAGAATGGCTTTTGCTTTGGCCACATCTGTCTTGAATATTGTATACTTTATTTACATTTTGGCAATTGTACCTTATGTCACTGGGAATCAGGCTCCTTCAATCGTTATATTGTCATGTGAAATCATTATGACAATATTCTATCTTGCTGCTATGGCTGCTGTTGCTGATGTCGTTCCAACCGGCTCGTGTGATATTTTCCGCAGTGATCTTTCTACATCATGTAGCTTAATAAAGGCTACGATTCCATTTACTTTATTCAACTGGTTATTATTTACTGCAACTCTTATATTGTTTATCCTTTATTCGTTTGTACCAGAAATGAAGACTTATGGTGGTAATCATCTTTTCAAGAATACCACATATGAGTGGGGTACTATCTACTCCGACTACAACCAAGATGTATTACAACCTATCGGGGGTGTTCCAAAACAAGAAGGAGGTATTCCTCCCCCTGCCGCTGGTGACTCAGAAGCTAATGTTGGTGTACATTCTACTGATGAAGAAGCAAGAGAACACAAGTATCCAGAAGGTACGGATGAATCTGATCACAATCCAAATGACGAAGGTTTCGATCAACCAAGAGCATAGCTTCACGTTCAACGAAATTCCTTTTCCAGACAACTATTAAACACTTATTTAATACCCCCGGACTGAATGTTTTGAATATCTTTGTAGTAATTAGCTTGTTCTCTGTTTATTAGTGTTATTAGGTTTTAATGGCTTCTCTTTGATAGAGAACATATCTATTGAGAGTTTTACTTTTAATTCATGTGTACATTTGTTTGTATTTTGTTTCCTACTATATTTCTAAAAATTGTTGGCGTTTGAGGTTTGATATCTCACTGAAAAAAGGGTTTCCAGAAAGTGAAATACGAACCTCCTGTGCGCTGACGTCAGTTCATGCACGTCTAAGGTGCTTGGATCCGGAGTATCGCACAATGTTTATTCGTTGAGCTTCTGAAAGGTTCCTGAAGAGGTGGTAAGCCATTACCAAGTACCTTCATCTAATGGGTGCTCCCAACAGTTTTCGTGTATGTGCTTTAAAGGGGTCTTTGAATGGTTGGGATTCCAACCTTACCTATAGCACAACCTTACAAAGTTGATAGCTGAAAGATCCTCCTATATATTTGCTCAAAAATTGAAAAATAACTTTACTACGAACTCGGCTTGCCGGACAATGGTTGGCAGGCAGTGTAATTTTTTCGGTGATTGTTATTGTTGTGTCGAAGATACAAGTCAATTGGACTTTGTATTGGGAAAGAACACTTAATAAAATGCAAAAGACAACGTAACCTAAGGTTAACACCACTTAATTAAAGTATACGAGACCCAACATGGTCTGGTCTAAGTCTAAGACAACTTAAGTCGACCTTAACATGGGATACGTCTAAGATGACCTCGTTGGTAACAATAATTCATATAGTTGAATAGGGAGTATGTTTCACACAACATGGTTGATGAATAAGGTTTACCAATGAGAATAGATTTAACAAAATCACTTGAAAACCTATTGGTATTTAGCGAGGAAACAATCCCTAAGTTGTAAAATATAATTCTAAATGATTCTAATTAACTAACTAATGATTAGCTAATATATGTTGAACTACGCTGTATCTTGTGGATGAACAAACGGGTGTTGTGTTTTATAGCACCACCACGCTTAGGTTCTTCGAGTCTAACAAAGTTTCATCAATCAATCAATCTAAGATAACACTGGACACTGTATACTCAATTAAGAGATGTGTCATCCTTTTACAATGCTATTTATTTATAAATTTATATCAAAAACTATGTAAATACAACATTATGTATTGGACTTAAAAAATGTAGTACCCTGAAAATGTTAAACCCATCGAATCGATTTTGAGGTTATTTAAAGCAATGAAAGACCAAGTAACAACCCAAACGAAGTAACACCTAAACCAACACCAACATTTTTAGCAGCATTACCTTTTGAGGTACTTGTGGTACTGTTATTGCCAGCAGTTGTTTGGGAAATGGTTTGTTGACTGGTTATTTCGGAACCAATTTCTTTGCTTGAGACATCGGAGGTGGCCTGTTTCTCAGCTGATTGAGAATCAGTTTCAACGCTGGTGACCTTGGAGTTAGATTCCGCACTTCCTGTTTTTGAGAAGGTTTCACTAATTGGATTTGATGAGCTAGTTTTAATGTTGACAGCTTGAGAACTAGTTTGGAGGAGAGTTTCATGGGAGTTTACTTCAGCAGTGATTGATTGGGTATTGGTATCTTCGATTGAAGCATAGGCAGCATCTTGAGTGAGTGCCTCGGTGATTGCATCCGACGATATCTCTTGCAATTCTCCACACATAGCTTGTCGAATAGCTTGTGGCGAGCTGAACTCATCTGCATCGTCTGCGTCACTTTCTTGAAGTTCACAATCCTTGGAACAGTTGTATAATTGTTCAAAATAACTATCATCTAAATTACACACACATTTTAAAACCTCGTATTCGGACTGGTTGTTTACATAACATTTCTTCTCTATCAGTGCTTCAATGTCGTTACATTGTGGACATTCATTATCAGGTTGGTCTCTTTTGACAAAGATGTTGAGTTCAAATGTGGCACCAACTGAAAGCAAAAATGGAATAAAATAAACAGACTTCATTACTGTCTAACTTGTTTTTAATGCTAACTCATTTTAAAAAAAAAATCATACTTCGACTATTTCCTTGATTTATATGCATTTAATGAATATCACTTTGTGGATCTTGTTAAATACGAGTCTGTAGTATCTGATCGTCTAAAGTGCACATACTATTGTTTAAAGTTTGCAAACATTTCCGGACAATCACGGAAATATGTCAGGAAATGCATGAATGTTACCTTACACGTGTGACGAATCACAATATACTTTAAGATGCGTTTAACTCTCGTCTGTTCAATTTAAAGAAACAATGGATTTTTCATTGTCGGACCGCCTCCGAATTGTTCTTGAAGGTTGTTGATACAACGTAAAAAATTAAAATGTTTCACAAACGTTAATTGTCAAAATTGGGACAAAAGAATTTTATAAACTAAAACGCCAATACTTAAGTGGGCTTTTTTTATCGAAATCCAAAACATCTAGTAAAAACCACAAACCTTTCTACGTTCGACAGTGGTCTATTTTGTTTCCAAAAATAGATTTTTTCTCTCTTGTAATGTTATCAATTTTGTGCATTTGTTTGTTTCTGCTATAACTTTAAGCCCACCATTAACTATTATTCAATATCTAGAAAATTGTTACAGGTTATTTTTACTTCCTTAGCAACAACGATGATATATTATTGAAATATACATTTATATAGAGAGTTTATTCAATTTAAGCAAGTGTCATGAATTGTAAATGAATATCACATGATAGTACAAGCAGTACAATGAAAGTGCCCACCAATCCCACCTGAGCGACTTGGTCTTGGAAAAGACCAGAAATTGTCCTTGGAAGCATCTTGAGATTTTGATTGAGTTTTAGCGTTAGTGTTTTGAGCAGCCATATTTAAACTTGTTTGATGAAGATATAGGACTGATAAAAACAAAAATTCAGACTTACGATTTTAGTCACTATTTCAGGTACTTAATGTTTGTGATCTCAAACGATTTCAAAATATGAAACAAGGTTTTGAAATAGCACATCAATCAAAGGCAGTCTGAAATGTATGTTTGGTATCCTCATAAATTAAAAGTCATTAAACTGGGACCCGAGTGTTTTACTACTGTTCTTATTTCCTTAATCCCGAAGAACGATAAAGATTTTACATATGTTCAAAACTATCGCCCTATATCATTAATAAATTGTGGCTTAAGATTAATCTCTGGGGTATTAAATGAAAGACTTCAACCGGTATTAGCAGATATAATTACCCATGAACAGGTCGGGTTTATGAGGAGTAGACATATTGACAATAATGTACAAAAATTTGAATATGTATATCAAGATATGATAACTTCCCATAACCCAGAAGGGACTAAATTAGTGGTTGATTTTAATAAAGCTTTTGATAGGGTTTCGCATTTATATCTTAAAATCATATTACACAAAATTAGGTTAGGTCCAAAAATCTGTCGTGTCTTATTACTGTTAACAACCCAGCATGTGTACGCATCAATAATTACAATTCACGTTTGTTTCCTTTACAACAAGGCACCAGGCAAGGTAATCCAGTATCACCCTTACTATTCAATTTATTCCTTGAGCCGTTTTTATTTTA
>NDXA01000151.1:0-20231 GCA_002105455.1 Hemisphaericaspora xylofermentans | reverse complement strand
TCATTACAGAGGTTTTTCTTGCTATGCTGGTTTTCCTCTCTACTTTTATGTATATCTGTTTGTTATTTCTGTACTTGCCGAGGTTTTTAATTTTGTTTTTCCTCTAATGTTGTATAACTGTTATTTATTTCTGTATGTATTTATGTATAAGAACTAAATATACAGATTGTATTTGAAAAAAAAAAATGTTACCATGTATATGAACGAAATATGATGAAAACAGTTAATTAAATCCTCTGATCTTTAATTGCCTAAACGTTTATTGGTGTAGATCTCTTTATGGCGACAAATCCAAATCTGCAGAGGATTGTAAACATTTTGATGATTTTGAAAAAAGAATGAGGTTTGCAACCATTTTCTGTCGTAATCCTGTACATAGCCCTATTTTCATATCTTTTATCAAACATTAAAAACAAATTTCTTGCAAAATCGGGCGTGTGGTCTAGTGGTATGATTCTCGCTTTGGGCGACGACTTGGAAACAGGTTGATTACTACAAGCATGCGAGAGGCCCTGGGTTCAATTCCCAGCTCGCCCCTTCTTTTTTGTCTTCGTGATTTCCTTAATTTAGTAGTTGTTAATGGTGGGAAAACAAACCCGTTTATTCTCTTATTGGGGTTAGGGTTCCATTGTAGCTCTAAGTTTTTGTTAGGACGATGATAGTTACTAAACTTTTTACCTGTTTTGTGCCTGGTAAATAATTTGCAATTTCCCCTTACAGCAGGTATATGTGATGCTTTATCTGAGTACGCGTCTTCTCAATTGAGCTCTATCGATGGTTTAGTTATATAAATATAGGGGTTTATTCTTGTTATTTGGTACACCAAGAAATCTCCTGGTCTTAAATGAACCATTGGTTATAAATTTTCTCGCGTCATTGAAATTCAAGCAAAAGTTTTTTTCAAAATGGGAGAGGGCAAGAAAAACCCGTACTAAAAACTAAACCTAAGCGAACTTAAAGAAGAAAAAAACCTTTTCCTTTGTCTCCGTCCTCCACTCCTCCACCTCCTCTTCCCCCATAAAATTAAATTTCCAATTCAAGAAGAATCGTCTTGTTGCTTACATTATAAGAATAGAGATTGGCAGTCGATCCATAAAAGAAGTATCATTTTGCCTGAATCCTTGTTATTTTTATTGATTGAAACATAACTAGAAATCTTCTGAACCTGTTTTATTTTCACCTTAAATCTCTGGGGGATTGTTTAAGTCATCATCATCAGCATCATTATTTTGTTATTCATTCATTCATTTATATTATAAATTACTTATAAAGGAAGTTCATTATGACACAAGCTGATCCAACTAATATTTTATTATTAGTGGTATTCCTTTCAGTGGGAGTTTTTTTATTATTATTCTTTTGCGCATATCGATTATTTATGAACAATTCTGATCGAAATGATTATACCTTGATTGGATCAGATTTCATGGGGTCTAGTTCGAATGACGTGCCCCGAGAATTCCTAAATGATGAAGAATCATTAACTCACTTGGCAGAAACATATGATTTTACTCATTTGTCACCGGAAGAACAATCGGCATATTTAAAAGGTGAAGAATTTAGCAAAAATCATCCACCTGATTTCCAAAAAGTTAGAGGAAAGACTTTTACAATTGAAGATGAGAAACTAATTAAGGATTGTGGTATAAATGCATTTCAATTTGATTGGGAAGAAGATTTATTAAATCCTAGATATCTCGTTGCTGATAGAACTGAGTTGAACTTTCATAATAATGATATTCCCTATTCAACTGCAACTGCAATTTTAAATTACCCTTTACCAGTCAAAAATAGACTTTATTCCGATACAATTTATTTTGAAACGAAAATTTTTGAATTCAATAATGACAATAATCCAAACGCACATTTCTCCATTGGGTTGGTAACAAAGCCATACCCTAGTTCATTTAGATTACCTGGGTACAACAAATTTTCAATTGGTTATGAAAGTACTGGTAATTTAAAAATCAACAAACCATTCCCAACTCCATTGCAACAGCATCAAGGTGAACAAAGTGAATACAATGCCCTTGTTTTGCCACCTTTACAACAATCAGATGTTGTAGGTTTTGGATATGTTATCACTACTGGTACTATTTTCATCACTAGAAATGGTAAGAAGATTTTGGATGTTATGAAGGGATGTTTTGTCGATTTATACCCAGCCGTGGGTTGTTTCCTGACCAATGCAAAATTTCAAGTTAATTTAGGCCAATTGGGATTTGTTTGGATTGAAGCAAATGTTCGAAAATATGGTTTCGTTTCTACTAGTGATTACAAGAAGATCGGTGGTGACCGTGGATTAACTGCATTACCTCAATATGATCAAGCAATTGAAGACGGTGATAAAGTTTTAGATAAAGGTGAAGAATTACCTCCGAGATACCCTGAAGAAGAATTAGATTTCTTTGGCAGATCATCCAAAGATATTGTCAGGTTAGGGTCATCATCAAAGCATACACAGTTGAATGAAAAACCAGAAGGAGATTTTGTTGATTATGAAATGGAAGATGAAGTTAAAGAGCCTGCGCAAGAAGGCAGTTCCTCAAACGTTACTAATGAACCAGAAGAATTAATGGACTTAAGAGAAAGAATATATGAACAGAATATTCAAAATGAAGTATCGGAAGAAAGTCTCCCCTTATTAACCGTTGATCTGAACACATCTGCAAATTACGAAAGCACGGAACATTCAAAACAAAGGAAGGTGGACTTGGAGCAACAACAACCATCAACCTCATCTAGTAAGCAACATCCCCAGACACAATCTGAAGAAGAGGAGACGCCTCAACCTCCGCAAGAAGAACTTGAGATTCAAGAACCGCAGCCGGTCTCTCCACCTGCTTCAATCCAAGAATCAACTGAACTGCCGGAAATAGAATCATCTCCACACGTTCCATCAGAGCCAGGATCCAACCCAGCCTCTCCGAGTGCTGGCGATGCCCCTAAATCTTCCAAACCAAAGAAAAAGAAGAAAAAGTCAGGAAAGAAAAAGGGGAAGAAGAAGTAATTCTCCCGACGTCATCCTTCCCTTGATTTAGATAGTAGATTTATATGTCTTAATTACTCTTTTATTGTTTCAAAATAAATAGGCATACGTAACAATTGTTTTAATACCAATGGATGAAAGGTTGCAAAAAAGTATAATTCCATAATTGTGCTTGCAAGATGGAATTGATATGAAAAAGAAGAGCTAGCGCCGCTCGGTTTCGATCCGAGGACATCAGGGTTATGAGCCCTGCGCGCTTCCACTGCGCCACGGCGCTCCATTTGTTGAAAAACAAAGTTTAAAGTTTATCACGTGATCTAAAAGTCTAGCGCGAGAAAAAAATACCATCAAAATTATTATTTACCAACGAGACCATTATATAAATTTTTAATTCTGAACAACTTTAGATCGTATTGATTTTTAAATCAATTTTAGATCAGGTTTTTCTATATAGTTTTGTAACTTGTATAGTTTTCCTAATAGATACATGTAAAAAAAAAAACTTCTCGTCGCTGGTTCGACTCCGTTTGGATCATTTTAGGGTGCGCGGGCTGGGAGTCATACAGTTGTCGAAATAGGTCATAAGAATAATTTCAGTTGGATTTTTAGTGAGTATGCCCTAGCGTGAGTCTCACACAGGCCGTGTAACGGTTAGTCGGTGTCGGTGGTCGGTTGCGCGGAACGCCTATAAAAGGTTTTTATCCGCTTAAGTTCAAAGAGCAAGGTCTCATAGAGTGTCTCTCCATACTCTGGTCAAGGAGATTTAGTGTATATCGCTATATATCGATATTTGTATGTAGTTGAATATACATTGATTTTAAGAAAAAAAAAGTTAATGTACATCGACCTGTATGAAAAAAAAAAATTCGCTAGATCAGGGAATGTTCGGCGATTATCTTTTTTTTTTTCAAAAACAGTCTGTTTATTTAGTTCATATACATGCTAACATACAGAAATAACAAACAGATATACATAAAAGAATAGAGGAAAACCAGCATAGCAAGAAAAACCTCTGTAAGGCATGTAAAAAGCAATCGTAAGGAGTGACTATAAGTAGATAAAGTAGGAAGAGCTTTCGATACCTTTGAACAAAAATGGCTGTAAGCACCACACTCTTCCCGCGATGTCGTCGAAAATACAAAAATTTCGCGACCAACATAAGGTATCGATTCAATTTTAACATTTGATCATAAGATAAAGTCGGATTACAAATAAAGCGGCGTAATTTTCGTGAATTATCTACCTTTATCTCTTTAATTATCCATTAGCTAAGTCACAAAGGGTATAAAAGTCCAAAAGTCAAATAAGAATCAGTTGGATTTTTTAGTGAGTATATCCGAAAGGGAGATTCTCACATAGGTTAAACCTCGGCCACTTCACGCAATACAACCAACACCAAACTTGCCCCCTTTGTCACAGTCTTATCCCGGGCTTCAATTATATACACCACAAATACACTACATGCCCAAAGATAAAATCCACCTGGCTGACATTCCAACCGCAAGGACTAACACTAAGAATGAGATCGTTTATCTGTAACCCCACAATCAACCCAAACCAAATTATCAAAATCAACCTGTACCTAAGCGCTGTCGACTCATGGCATGCAGTGCGACGACTGCACCCACAAATTGATTTGTCTGAATCATTTTTGAAAAATTGGGTACGTTACTTTAAAGCTACAAACAACATACGCTACTAGCTTAACCAATCAATTAAACTAACAGGGTTTTTCAAATTTTCCCTCTTACCTACTGATTGCCAGTATTTTATTTCTGTATGTAAAACATGTATAAGAGATCTAATAAATGGTGTATAAAGTAAAAAAAAAGGTCTGACTAGGTGTTACGCCAAATTGAATCAAAATTCGCATTGTTGATTTTTACACTTAAGAAATTCTTCTAATCACACCCAAAAATTAGTGGTCTTCTCGGTAATCCACTAATTATATATTTCTGTAAGATTTCCGCAATTATGCACAATTATGTGAAGGCGGACCCACACTCACTGTTGAGAATGTCTACTAAATGGGAAAGTTAGTTTTATATTAAACATGTAATTTATATCTAAAAGTGAGATGTAGATAGGAATAGATACACATTGAAACAAAGGAAGCTAAGTCGAAAAGTTAAGAACCTCCGGACAAACGATTTTAACCTGGGGGTCATCTTCTCCAAGAGACACATGTAAATTGGAGGCTTTGGTAACTCTTGAAAGGCTGGAATAAGTAAGCATGGGGGAATGCATAAAGGCGTGAATCAAAACCAACATTAAGCGAGATGATCTTGTGATTTGTTAATCGTACAACTGAATTCCAATCTAAACGGAAGCTACTCATGAAGATCCAAACCAAAATGATTAGTTGTGAACTTGATTCGCCGGAAGATATGAAGTATATCTTTAAAGTCAACTGCAATAATCTGACCTGTAATAATGCGTCGCCCTAATTCCAAAACAGGCATTGTACAAAAGCAGATGGAAGGAAAGAAATTTCTTAGCAACATAACTGGAGTAAACACTTTTAAGTTCAAAATTGCAACTGGAATATATGAGTGATTCAATTATTGTAGATACTCTGGGGGAAAGTTTCTTAAAGTTATATAAAGTCCATCATCAACTCTGCTTCTTGCATCATGAATATCAAGAGGTAAATCATCTCTTTTGAGCCACCTGATCAATATAATTTCTCTACCTGGGAAGTATCGGAAAGGACTTCTATTAAATCTGCAATGAAGGCCACACGTTAATGTAATAATGCATTCTCAGCACCATGCCACTAAGGAAAACTGCTGGAGAGAGTTGTCAACAGTAGCGGCTCTGCACTCCCTGGAGCAACTGGAAGCGTTGGTTTGTGCCCTATACCCACCCATAACAACATGAACACAACCAAATGGGATACCAGTGGCAGGATAAACTTTCTTGATGTCATAAGCAACGGTGGACAGCCTCGCATTCTTGGAACCTCATCCCAAATGATCAACTTTGTAGCAGCAACCAATTACCCCCCAAGTTGTCGGACGGGGAATTGTGCCCTGCTATCATCATTAGGAAGGGGAATCTTGAATATGCAATTAGCAGCAATAGAGTAAGAAAGACATGATGAACACATACAAACGTGAGATCAAAAAAGTATAAGGTAAGGCGAAGAACCTCAGAAGTGTTTTTTCTGAATAAAATTAGTTTTTCCTAATCCGGTAATATTTTACCTCAGAATTATGTACTTTAAAAGATAAAGAAATTAAAAATTTATGCGATTTCTGTGGATCGAACACAGGACCTTCAGATTAACTGTAACTGAATCTCTTCAGTCTGACGCTCTCCCAACTGAGCTAAAACCGCAACAAGAACCCATGGCGGGAGTCGAACCCGCAATCTTTTGATTAGAAGTCAAACGCGTTAACCATTACGCTACACAGGCCTTTCTTGGAGCTCAAATGGGTCAATTTATTTCGTGTCACGTGATACCATAGGTTTTGATATTTTTTTTTTCAAAAATAGTCTGTTTATTTAGTTCATATACACCGTATCGCTCTAGGGCGGCAGGAATAACCAATAGTGTCGGACTCACGAGAGAGCTACCCACTAAATCCCCCTTAAGTCATCTTAGCCCGAACGCCAGGGCATTAATGGAGTCGGGAAATTTTGCTTTAGAACATTGGCGAAAAAACTTCACCCACGTCTGACCATCGAGATTAAAAAGTCTAGACTAAGGTGGTTTCAACTTCCTTTTCGTCAGACTGCCGTGCCCATGTCTTCATTCGATCATTTGGCAACATTTTTTTTCAACATTGGTTAGAACCACTGTAATCTATTTTCTCAATCAGGCACGATTTGCCACGTACTTAAACCAAGTAGACTCTTTCTCAACAAAAAGATATGTCCACTTTAAAACAATGTGATATCATGTACTTTTGCAAGAATGTTAGCATGTATATGAACTAAATAAACAGACTATTTTTGAAAAAATAAACATCTTAAATTCAAAAAATGCCTTCAGCCAGATTCGAACTGACGATCTCCTCATTACTAGTGAGGTGCCTTACCAACTTGGCCATAAAGGCGTTGATTTTTCTGTTATGATAATCACGTGACAAGTGGATTAGTAGAAGTCGGAACGATTTGCGCGAGGTCTCATCTGCAAATTTGGATGAACTACTCCACGGAAACAATATCCCTACAAAACATCATTGCCAGCACGCATCACGAACCAGAGAAATACCTCAAATACGACCGATACCTTAGCTCCATCACCAAACTTTGGTATCGACGACGATATTCAACAAAAAAGTTGTGGCCTGTCACAGACGGGCAGATACAACAAATCTTTTTCATCGGTCAGTCTAGAATGTATATTTAACATAAAAAAAGAAATTAAATAAAAAAAAAAAGAAAAATTTCTGATTTCTTTTTAAAATTTTTATTTCCTCTCAAACAAACAAAACAGACACACAAACAATTTTTATTTGCAATTTGAATTTATTGAAATTTATTATTTATTTTAATCAAACAGGATTTGATTTAAATTCTATGATGACGAATAATAAAATGAACGAAAGAATGAATGAATATACAAATGAATCTATATGTAGTTGCAATAGAATATTGCGTCTCTCACTGTTAAGAAAGTAGGATGGAAGATGGGTGAAAATAAGGGAGAACTAAAATGAAAAGACAGGGAGGTGGAGAAGTGAAAGAAAAAGAGATGAGAAGAGAAAGTAATTTGATGGGAAGAGACGAGAAGAGAAGAGAAGAGAAGAAAAAAATTTTTTTTTCTTAATTAAATTCTTTTGTTGATTTTCGCCTCCTTAAAAGAATGTTTCGCGCTTAATAACAAATCAAAAATTTCCTGGTACAAAATTAGTAAGGTGTGCAACGCGTAGGGACATCAACAATCTGCTGAACAACTTATCAATGAACCGTAATGAACTCCGTGCTAAGGCATAGAACGTACAAAAGGTTAATATATATATATATAAACAAGCATAAATGGCCAATATGGTTTTAAGTAACTATTCAAACGACATTGAAGAACGAATTGATTCACTTCAACAAGAGCTTGATCGATCTATTGAAACTTTTGATTCGGCATATGAATTACTACAAGTTAACGATCAATTAATGAATAATGATTCAACTGTGAATTTACAAGCTATAAAGAAAAGATTTGTCTTAGATTCATTCAAAGTCAGCAAGATATATAAAGATTATAAAGAGTGGGAGTATGAACAAAAGGAAGAATTTATTAAGAATGACATCAAAGAATACAATAAAAAGACTGGGGAGATGTTTCGAGTGAATGACACTTTGGAAAAGTTAACTGACAATTTTGAAAAGTTATCTTCTTCAGTACGATTGCCGGCCTTTAAATTTTCAATAAAGACATTGCAAATGTATGGAGATGAGAGTTTATTGGATTTAGTCAAAGATTCTAATAGTGAATATCCAAGAACAGTAGAGTTAGGACAATTATTTTCATTAGATAAAACCTCAATGTTGCCTTTCCCTGATTTCAAAGTTATAAATCAACTCATCAATCTTGAATATCGTCTAAGGGTTGAAAGAAGATTGAAATATGAAGTTTTGAAGTTAATAAAGAATCAAATCTCGATTGAAAATACGAGATGGACAACTAGAAATAATTACTTGGAAGATTTCTTTAATAAGAAGTTAACCGACGCTATTGAAGAAGTTGAAAAAATCAATAATGAAAGTATCAAAGAACATGGCATCAGTTCCGCGTCTTCTGAAGATGAAGACGACGACGAACTTCTCAATGAAGAATTGCGTGAAATCGAAGAAGAGGAAGATGACACAGGACTTACAGAGGTAAAACAAGAAGACCATGATGATAATGTTGATGATGATGAAAGCGACTTTGAGCATAACATTGACAATAGAAATTTGTCAGAGAGTTCTTCAAGTCGTGTGCCCGACATTTCCAGACCTGAACCTACAAAGTCGGATGTTGAATCCGAAGATGACGAAATGTTACTCGACAGCTAGTTTAATGATCCCAGCTTCTCTGATATATTTATAGAATATATATTGCAAAATAAATATTAATTGCTGCCTATTATACAACTGTTTCCCTTCTCTAATATGGAACTAGTGTGTAGGTTGTAAATATCCACATATGCTCCTCTTGCGCATTTCTCCTCTCTCGAACCTCATCTAGTTTGCCGCTTCAACTTTAGCAGGTTCAATTTGAGCAGCAGCTGCGGCCTTAGCATTTGGATCACCATTAAGGATATAGTCAAAAACTTGTACTGGGCTATCACCAAGTTCACGTCTATAATTGACGATTCTAACTAATTGATAACCAGCAACCCCACCTAAGAAGAAATTGACAGAAGCTAACAATATATTTCTTGGTTTAATAGCAAACCCAGCCCATCTGGTCCAGATGGCACCAGTGGCGAATAATGCCATTTGCTGTGTTCCACTTAACTTTTCCACTGGTCTTTGGATATCATTGATACCAGCAATAACTAAAGCCCATTTGAAAACAGGTGCCCAGAAATGAATAGTCCTTGGACCAGTTTCAGAATTTAAGAAACGAGCAAATTTGGAAGCGTGTTGTGCAGATGCAGCCATGTTTATTGGATGAGTTGATAAAAAGGGTGTGATGAAGGAAAAGATAAGGTTGAATATCGGCACAAGAATCCCCAAAACAATCAACAATTTGCTACTTTATGGAGATTCTTGATTCCCGGTAAGTTCTTATCCGCTAAAAATAATACAAAAACTTATGTAAATTTTTTTGTTATCGGATACACGACTCAGCTACTTTTTTACTTAGCACTTTTAATAATTTTTAGATTTGATCACAGAAGTAATAATTAACCAAATAACTGTACCCATTGCAATTGCAATTGGAATCATTATCTTTTAACCAAATGTGTTGCAAATCGGGGGGGTTGTATTAAACCCCAATGTATAAGATTCTACAATACAAATAAAAAATTATTGCGCCCAAATCCGCTGCTAAATTCAAAGTCGTATTTATTTATATGCTTAATCTACATCGATTTAAATTAACCCCGCTTCTTTACAAAGGTTGTGGAATATTCCATTTTCATCTTTGAGTAAATTAGCGGGAGTATCAAACTCTTGCAACTCTCCATTACTTAAACTTACAATTTTGTCATTGTCCATCACGGTTTCTAATCTATGAGCAATTGTGATGATGGTCTTATCTTTGAATTGTTCACGAATAGTTTCTTGAATAATCTTATCTGTTTGTATATCAACAGCCGCAGTGGCTTCATCCAATACCAAAATTTTAGAATCTTTCATCTTCAACAATACTCTTGCAAGCGACATTAATTGTCGTTGACCTGATGAGAAGTTTGAACCTCCTTCATACACTTTACAAGATAATTTATTCTCTTCATCGGGGAAGCTTAATATATGATCTTTCAAGTGCGCCAAGTGGAGTGCTTCCCATACTTCCTCATCCGTATAATAATTAAATGGATCTAGATTTTGTCGAATGGTTCCCTCAATCAATTGACAATCTTGTGGAATAATACTTAATTTTCTTCTAAGATCTTGCAAATAAATCTGACTTGTATTTAATGAGTCTATCTGAATAAATCCTTCTATAGCTTCAATTATTCGAAAGATTGCCAATGCCAATGAACTCTTCCCAGCACCCGTTCTTCCTACAACTCCTATCTTCTCACCTGATTTGATATGCAAGTTTATGTTTCTTAATACCAAGTCTAAGCTCGCACGGTATCGAGTTGAGTAATTCTTGAAATGTACAACACCTTTTGTTGGCCATGCTTCTGGAGGTTTTATTAAATGATGCATTTGCAGGTCGTCTTCTTCGACGCTCAATCCAGTGTACTCCAAACATCGTTCCACCGCAACAATAGATGTTTCCATCGAGGCTGAGGTTCTAACTACCAATTTTAATGATGTAGTCACTTGCAATGCATATGTCATTACAAACCCGGCCATGGAAGCACTCAAAGGGTGGGATGTCCTTAAACTTAATATTGATAATACTGAAGCTGACAAAACTCCAATACCACCGATAAACTGTAGTCTGAAAAATAACCACCGATTAATTGATCTTAGCATATATACCGATTTCAAATTGAAATCAATATTGGAATTATTTATGAATATGAACCTATCGTTTTGTCCATATGATCTAATTGTATCAATTCCGTTCAAACTTTCAGAAAGATGGCCATAAATCGGGGATCGGGAAACTGAAACCAAACGTTTTAATTCACGGGATATTGCAACATAATAAATCTCATAATAACCATAGATGATGGAAAGCAAACTTATAACAACTATATATAAAGGAATCACATAGCTTACCACTCCAAGTGTGAACAAAGTTTTTACGGTTTGGGCAATAAATCCTTGAAAAACTTGAGGAATACCATCATCAATTTTATTGATATCATTTGTAAAACGATTCATTATTCTTCCAACTGGGGTCTCCTCAAAAAAGGACATGGGTGCATGCATTACTCTAAGTGCCATCCTATCATGTATCTTTCTCGATGCATTTAAGCCGAGCCAAAGCATCATAACTGAACCACGAGCGACCGTCATGATAGTTGCTCCAAGCCCAAAAAGTGCATATACGATAATAAAATTCCAGGTATCCTCGTTCTTACCAGATTGCGAATTCTTTTCGGTCCAATATTTAAGCCAATAATTGGCACCTACTGAGAGTGCAGAAGCCATCAATAGCAAACAAACCCAAAATATCCCGCCCGGAATAGAACATGCTTTCATATATTCATAATAAACTTCCCATTTCACTTTTCCAGTCTGGCTAACTTCCGGATTTTGTGAACTTCGTAAGTTAGGAAGCAACTTTCCTAACGGATCCCACTGGAATGTTTCTATGCTAGCCTTTCTTGATATATAAGGGGTAGGAGCGATTTGGGGTACTAATTCAAGTTCACGTTCATCACCTTTTTCCATACTTTCAATTTCAAATTCAGTTTGTGGTGTTGGCGATTTATCCAGTGGGTTGGTGGTCGAAGATTCAGGTAAAGGACTTGGTTCCTTATTGTTGTTTGAACCACTAAAATTGGAAACAAGGTTATATAGTTTAGGATACTCAAGCTTGGTTATATTATTGTATGAAGCGATTTCGGCTATTTCACCGTCCAGGACAAAAGCAATCTTGTCAGACGAGCTCAAAACTGCTGTTGAGTTTGTACATAAAATTATAGTCTTCGATGCTAGTAACCCGTCCGGTTTGCTTAACACATCTTGTATGATCTGATTACCCACATATGAATCAACCGCTGACAAAGTATCATCTAGCAAATAAATATCCGCTCTTGAATAAACTGCACGAGCCAACGCCAATCGAGCTTTTTGACCTCCAGACAATGAAACACCTTTTTCCCCAACCTGAGTATTATCACCATCGGGTAATACACCAAGATCAGGTAATAGCTGACACGCCTCTATAGTTTGTTGATATATTTCTTGATCGAAACGACATCCAAATAAAATATTCTCTTTTACTGATGCATTCATGATCCAAGGTTGTTGCGGACAGTATGCTATCGAGCCTCTTGTGTGAATAAATGGAGGAATAGGTTTATCTCCAGGTTCTACAATTAATTGTCCCAATAGCCCATATAATAAAGAGGTTTTACCACTTCCCACTTTTCCTACGATACAGGCCATCTCACCTTTCTTCACTTGAAAGTTAACATTTCGCAAAGCATGAACTCGAGGTGGAGATGTTTCAGACTCTCCGTCTTCTTGATCTGAATACCTTTTATTAGCACTTTTGTTGTGAGTCCAATGAAATGTTGTATTTTCAATGCTCACCACAATATCATCCTTATTTCCGGGGTTTTCAGGAAGACGTAAAATCAACGATTCGTCAATTTCATCATTCCTTAAAAAGGCAGTAATTCTTTCGATTGCCACACCTGCTTCTATCATTGATGTAATCACCGCTGGAAATTGCAACAAGGGAGACGACAATAAGTTTAATAATGCCAATGCTGGAAAAACGATATCGGAAGTCAAAGGTTTGTCTTGAATTAATACAAACGTGACAAATGATGAAAATGAAACTATAAACGGGATCACATTCCAAATGAACAATCCAACTTGATTAACCAATCTTATCTTCACCAAGTTTTTTAATTCTTTGTCATTTCTAGCCTCTGAAAGTTTAGAAAACATAGGATTCTCCCATGCATATAATTTAATACTTTTAATGGTTGTCAAGATTTCATTAATTATGCGTGAACGATTATCTTTTAATTTCATTTGTACTTTGTTTAATTGTTTAACATACTTGATAATAACTGCGTTAATAGGAACGAGAAGCATTATTGAAAAGATCCCAGAAAGTGTTGCCTTGCCTAACAATGGCCAAAGTGACACAATACATAAAACGACATCTATTGGAGCTAGGATCAAAGTACTTAAATTTGTCAAGACATTTTGTACACGGTTTACATCCACTGACATTAAATTCACAATATCTCCGGAAGATGATTTTAATTTAGATTCTGTTGACAACATTAAGGCCTTTTGATATATCAAGGACGTCAAAGATGAACGGCAATTCAAACCTACTTCGAGATTCTTTAACATATATTCATTGTTAAATGATGTTTGTACAAGGGTATTTGCAAACATGGCGAAACAAATCAATATCCCTTGTAATAATGGAGGATTCTGTACTTTGAAATATAAAATCAAAAACCGCAAGAATTGAGGTTGAGCAAAATTCAACAATCTTCCACCTAATTCATAAGCAAATGATACTAATAATCCCCATCCAAATGCTCTGATTAAAGAATACCCTAAATTTCCTTGTCCCTTCCAAAATTTCATTATCCTATCAGTCGAATTGACTGTAGATAATTCTTCAGGAGTATTTGGTAATTCGGCATTGGTCACAGTTTGATTTTTATAAGAGTTTGAAATTAACTCATTCATCCAACTAAATGTGATTGATTCAATTACATTTGGCATTGAAAGTTTTTCTCGTTGCTCAGTTCGTATATAATGTAGGGTAAGTTCATGACTTGGTTTCCAAGCACTTGAGTATTCCATTATGAAAATACATATGGAGTTCACAATTAATAATATTTCCGTGGCATGGACTGTTGAATCGCCTTTAATTGTTTTAGCGATTTGCCAATTGGTGTAATTATCTTGGAAATATAACGATATTTCAATCAATGTTAAAAATGGCCAAAATAATAAGAGCGGATCAGTGGGTATGGGTTCATATGAAGTTTCAACAAAATGAAGGGGCAAAATCAGAAAGCATAGGATAAAATTGAGCAGCATGAATGTAAATAGTATGCTCCTTTCATTTATATCTATGAAAGTAGTAAGGTAAGCAAATAAAACAATTTGCAATAATACTGAGTTGATACGAACATAATGCATTAAACCAGTACTCTTTGGTAGTAGGGTTCCATATCGTTGATTTTGAAGAACAAAATATAGGGTTATATCTGTGAAAATGAGGAAAAATGTGTTAAATAACTCTAGTATTAACGTAATGAAACAAGGATTAAAAGCATTGTCATTGTGGGGAGCCAAAGGATGTAGAATTGCATTGAATCCACATGATAGTTCCATAGTTACTGCAAAATAATAGTATGTTAGAAACCCCCGTTCTTAAGAGTCCAATGCGAAATGGATGATTGCTAATCCTAATACCAACTACTGTATATATATTGTATATTCGCTTGAAAAGTTTGTCAATTCCTTCAATTGACTGAAGTCATTCTCAAGGAAGACCAAGAAGAAGCACAAGAAAGAAGCGAGTGACTCCAAGAATAAAATCTTGGAATTTGTGAAATTTGACTCTGACACGACATTTAATGATGTCGTCAGAATTTCAAACAACGATTACGGTACGTGATATTGTTTGGATGTACTTACCAATCAAGAAATAGTTTTCTTGTGATATTACTAACATCTTGTAATAATACTAGTGTTGTCTTCTATGGGACTTTTGGTTCTTGGAAAGACTTTTGGATGGCAGTGTTGAAGCAATTAAGTACTTCAACAGATGTATTTGAATTGCTGCAAAAGACGACATTCACCTGACCGAAATTTTATTCTAACCAAAGTAACCCTTAAAGCAGTGCTTAACGACAGAGATCGTTCAATTTATTCCCAATAAGTTATATGATTACACCTGAACTGTACGTTAGAATCAATCAAATGGGTCATAATCAGAAGATGTTCCCTGCTGCCATATTTTGTCTAGTGGTGTATCCTTGATGTTGACAGAAGGACTGTGTATATTGGTCTTTGACTACTCGAATAGCAGTAATTTTCAAGGAACAAAAGATTACATATGTGAGTTCTGGAATGATCGATATCAAAGATGTTCAACTTTCGAGAAATTAACTCGGAGAATGTACCACTGAAACGGTATGGTGGGGTTTTGGGGAGTTGTTTATAGTTTGGATCTTTCACAAATTGGTGAACGTAGTGGTGATTGCTTCTTGCTTCCTGTCAACGCGGCTATCCTACCGTTGAAAATGTGATAAAGATACCTTTGTCTTGCAAATGTGGTAAAGATACCTTTGTCTCACATACTATACGTAAGTTAGCATTGGCAAAAAAACCGAATACCGGATCCGAGGATTTTCGGTACTACAACAGAAAAAATTTACTGCAAAATTATCAAATGCCCACGGATAAACAAACGAATGTGTAGCCATTGAATTAAATTACCATGACGTATGGAACCTAGGAAAGGAGGGTTCTGTTTCCGACTTAATCTCATCACATTATCTTTCATTAATTGTTCAATTGGAATTGCACCCATCAAGTCATGACGAAAGGTTTCCTCTTCATTTCAACCCAATCTACAGTTTTTCTTTCTCTATTTGATTTCAATTGCAAGGTGTATGTGCTCGTGTTTTCACATAATATAATATTACTACCATTCTTTATGATTTTTGACAGGTATATTGGCTTGTGAACAATAGAGTGTGATATTTAAACATTTTGTGTGATGAAATATATTGAAGGATTTCGGCACCGAAAAATTTGATCCAATAAAGATTGGTTCAATTCGAGAAAATCTCACTAAACTTCGGAGTTTTAAATTTTATTTTTATTTTTCAATTTCATATTTAAATTTTTTATTTTTTGTTTTTGGTTCTTGATGTTTGATCACGGAAAAAATAATGAAAATCTGGAGATAGAGTCCTCGGAAGTTATGTCTCGAGGGTAAAGTCGACACAACGTTTGATAAATAACTTGATCTTAGCTCTATACTTTCTTCTCAATTTAACTATTCTTGTTGGTAATATGGATATCCAAAGTCATTGAATAAGTTAGCTAGTTATTCTATTTCTAATTGGCAAAGTGATGGTGTAAAATCTTGACATCGGATGATCAGTTCCGAAAGTACAACCGATAAAAGTCGGAAGTTAATCTGTATTAGAAACTTGTTTGTTGCTATTGGTTTATTCCTGAAAAATTACAATTTACATCCAAACATCAATAGATTTTAACGATAAACCGCTCCCCATCGATTGATGATTGAATTTTCCTATTAAACGGAAATCCTCAGAAATATAAAATCATCAATGAATCCCCCATAATGTAAAAATTTCATTCCAAAAAACCTTCTTGTTTTCTTCCTCTTCTTCTTCTTTCTTTGTACTCTATCCTTTACCCCCAATTGAGTTTTAGAATAATGTTGTCTGCTTCTAGAACAGCAATCAGAGCTCCACGTTCTATTCGTGGTTTAGCTACCGCTGGTTTAACCAGAGATTCCAAGGTTAACCAAAACTTATTAGAAACCCACTCTTTCATTCAATACAAAAAACAACTTGAAAACCTTGATATTGTTAAGTCCAGATTAAACAGACCTCTTACATATGCTGAAAAGCTTTTATACGGTCATTTAGATGATCCACATGGACAAGATATCGAAAGAGGTGTCTCCTACTTAAAGTTAAGACCAGATAGAGTTGCTTGTCAAGATGCTACTGCCCAAATGGCCATTTTACAATTCATGTCTGCTGGTATGCCACAAGTTGCTACTCCATCTACTGTCCACTGTGACCATTTAATTCAAGCCCAAGTTGGTGGTCCAAAGGATTTAGCTAGAGCTATTGACTTAAACAAGGAAGTTTACGATTTCTTAGCTTCTGCTTGTGCTAAATATAACTTAGGTTTCTGGAAGCCAGGTTCTGGTATTATCCATCAAATTGTCTTGGAAAACTACGCTTTCCCAGGTGCTCTTTTAATTGGTACTGATTCCCATACTCCAAATGCTGGTGGTTTAGGTCAATTAGCTATCGGTGTTGGTGGTGCTGATGCTGTCGATGTTATGGCTAACTTACCATGGGAATTAAAGGCACCAAAGATTATTGGTGTTAAATTAACCGGTAAGATGTCTGGTTGGACTTCTCCAAAGGATATTATCTTGAAATTAGCAGGTATTACTACCGTTAAGGGTGGTACCGGTTCCATTGTTGAATATTTCGGTTCCGGTGTTGACACCTTCTCTTGTACTGGTATGGGTACTATCTGTAATATGGGTGCTGAAATTGGTGCTACCACTTCCGTTTTCCCATTCAACGACTCTATGGTTGACTACTTAAATGCTACTGGTAGATCCAAGATTGCTGAATTTGCTAACCTTTACAAGAAGGATTACTTATCTGCTGACGAAGGTTGTGAATATGATCAAGTTATTGAAATTGACTTAAACACATTAGAACCACACATTAACGGTCCATTTACCCCAGATTTAGCTACCCCAGTCTCCAAGATGAAGGAAACCGCCATTGCTAACGGATGGCCATTAGAAGTTAAGGTTGGTTTGATCGGTTCTTGTACCAACTCTTCTTATGAAGATATGACCAGAGCTGCTTCTATCATTGAAGATGCTGCTACCCACGGTTTAAAGGCTAAGTCCATTTACACTGTTTCCCCAGGTTCTGAACAAGTTAGAGCTACTATTGCCAGAGATGGTCAATTAAAGACTTTCGAAGATTTCGGTGGTGTTGTCATGGCTAATGCTTGTGGTCCTTGTATTGGTCAATGGGATAGACAAGATGTTAAGAAGGGTGAAAAGAACACTATTGTTTCCTCTTTCAACAGAAACTTCACTGCCAGAAACGATGGTAACCCAGCTACTCATGCTTTCGTTGCTTCTCCAGAAATGGTTACTGCTTACGCTATTTCCGGTGACTTAGGTTTCAACCCAATCACTGACACCTTAAAGGATGCTGAAGGTAAAGAATTCAAGTTGAAGGAACCACAAGGTGTTGGTTTACCACCAAACGGTTACGATGCCGGTGAAAACACTTACCAAGCCCCACCAGAAGATAGAGCTTCCGTCGAAGTTGTCATTGCTCCAACCTCTGATAGATTACAAAAGTTGAAGCCATTCAAACCATGGGATGGTAAGGATGCTGAAAGATTACCAATCTTAATTAAGGCTGTTGGTAAGACCACTACCGATCATATTTCTATGGCTGGTCCATGGTTGAAATACCGTGGTCACTTGGAAAACATTTCCAACAACTATATGATTGGTGCTATTAATGCTGAAAACGGTAACGCTAACGAAGTTAAGAACCACTACACTGGTAAATACGATGGTGTTCCACAAACTGCTGGTGCTTACAGAGATGCTGGTAAGAAGTGGGTTGTCATTGGTGACGAAAACTTTGGTGAAGGTTCTTCCAGAGAACACGCTGCTTTAGAACCAAGATTCTTGGGTGGTTTCGCTATCATTACCAAGTCTTTTGCTCGTATCCACGAAACTAACTTGAAGAAACAAGGTTTATTACCATTGAACTTTGTCAACGTTGCTGATTACGATAAGATTAACCCAGAAGACGAAATTGATTTACTTGGTTTAACCACCTTAGCTCCAGGTAAGAACCTTGTCATGAGAGTTCATCCAAAGGACGGTGAAGCTTGGGAAACTGAATTATCCCACACCTACAATGCTGAACAAATTGAATGGTTCAAGCATGGTTCTGCTTTAAACAAGATGGCTTCTGCTTAAGTTGAGTCAACATTCTGTTTTACATAGTTCTCTTCTTATTAGGTATATATGTTCATAATTGATTATTTATTTATTCATGTTTTGAGTAATTTCATTGATGAGAAATGAAAGGGTTAATGTAGAGATAGATTATGTTTTAGGGAGCCTTCGTATGTGTTCGTATGGATCTTATTGCCCACATGTTGGCTATGTGTTACCGAGACATTTATTGTCTCCTTTCTCGCTATTAATATTTCTAGAATATATTAAAAAATTGAAGCATACAGTATATGTCACCCACTTCCTCGACTTTGGTTTCCATAAAAACATGCAAGGTTCCCAGATGGTATGGTTTCTAATGATATATTAAAAAGAAAATTGTGTAAAAAGAAAGCCCGACGCGGGGGTCGAACCCGCAACCTTTTGATACCTCTTAAGGATTGATGTTTCTTAAAAGTCAAACGCTCTAGCCATTGAGCTAGCCAGGCTTTTCTCGAAAAAACGATTTTTAAAGTGATACTGATCATGAAAGTTTTAAAATTTTTATCCCAATTCCTTGGTCAATTCATCTTTAAATGAATGTAAAATAGTATAATTGGATATAAATTTGAAGAATAAAGAAATTATTCAAGAGCTAGAGAAGAATCTTAAGATTTTTGGGGGAAAAAGAATTCGTTTATTTTTGGTGAATTTTTGGCGGAAAACCGATCACAGAGTTATAGCATCAAACCGATAACTTCCAATTTGAAGGGAATCAAAGAGAATCTTCAAGCTTCACTTCGACATGGACGTATGGGATATTAGCCAAATATGGTAGAGAGGATGAGAAGTTACCCCGTAGATAGCAACATCGTAGAAGGTCAAAATAAGGGAGGTATACATTTTTAGGCGAACTATCCGATAAAATATGCTTTACATTTTTTTTTTTTTTTCAAATACAATCTGTATATTTAGTTCTTATACATAAATACATACAGAAATAAATAACAGTTATACAACATTAGAGGAAAAACAAAATTAAAAACCTCAGCAAGTTAATTAAGGAAGGAAATTAAGCTGTGCAGTCGTTTTGAGAGTGTACGATACCCATTGCCGTATAAAAGTGCGAGAAAGTGTAATCTCTATTTTGCATCCTCTTTCTAACGCTAGCATTAGTACAAGGTAGCGCAAGTTGAATTTGTAACGAAGTTCTAACTTGACCTAAGAACTTGAGCTACCTTATGGTCAAGAAGATTATTTTGCGCG
>NDXA01000150.1:0-20249 GCA_002105455.1 Hemisphaericaspora xylofermentans | reverse complement strand
AACAAACACACCAGGAGAAACAATGGACGCATCTATCAAACATAGAAACCATCCAAAGACATTTACATTGGTCACTCCACCATCCGATGCCCCCATCGAAGTCTTAAATGAGTTCTATTGGACAGAAGAAGCAGAACCTCACGTTGCCAGAAGAAAACAAATCCTTGCCAAATACCCACAAGTTCGTAAATTGACTGGATATGAACCAAAGACTAAATGGTATGTCATTGCTATTGTTCTATTACAATGTTCTATTGCGTTCTATTTAAGAAATACTCGGGTCTTGAGTTGGAAGTTTATGATATTGGCCTATATCATTGGTGCTACTTCGAATCAAGCCATCTTTTTGGCGATTCATGAATTATCCCATAATTTATTATTCAAAAAACCATTCCATAATAAGTTATTTGCTATATTTGCTAATATCCCCATTGGAATTCCGTATTCTGCTTCATTCCAACCTTATCATCAATTACATCATAAATTCTTGGGTGATAGTTATTTGGATACTGATTTACCTACAAGATTTGAAGCCGTGGTGCTTTCTTCCTTATTGGGGAAGGCATTCTTTGCAACGTTTCAAATATTCTTTTATGCCTTAAGACCAATGTTTATAACTCAGATTCAATTCACTTATATCCATTTATTAAATATCATTTGGCAAGCCATTATTGATATTTTAATGGTGAAATTTTGGGGTTGGAGAGCATTGGGGTATTTTGTGATGAGTTCCTTCTTGGCTGGGTCGTTACATCCTTGTGCTGGACACTTTATTGCTGAACATTATGTTTTAAATGAAAACAATTCTCCTAGATATCAAAAAGTCAAACCATCGAATATTTCAAAGGAATTGGTACCAGCTGAAACGTATTCTTATTATGGGATTCTTAATTTGTTGACTTGGAATGTAGGTTATCATAATGAACATCATGATTTCCCATATATTGCTTGGACTAAATTACCTGAATTAAAAAGAATTGCTGGGGAATTTTATGATCCTTTACCACAAGTTGATTCATGGTGTGGTGTGATTTGGTGGTTTATGTTTAATGATGTTAATACTTTATGGAATAGAGTTAAACGTGAAGGAAAACAAAAGGATGGTTCCAAGGTTGATAAATTAGATGAGAATTAGACTTAAGACCGTTACTTAGAGATTTAGTTAGACTTTAGACTTATACCCTATTTTTAGATTGAAAACATTATGGACTTTTCTTTGTTTATTACAATCAATTAATTTCAGTAGTTACTTCTTTATATATACATTCTACAAGAAAGAAAGGAGAGCTTAAAGATTCTTGATGATACGAGTAAGATCATCAACTCCATCTTGATGGAATCCGGCCAATTTAGTCTTAACACAATCAACAAGATCTTCAACCTTAATTAACTCACCTTCATCACTTTCAGCACCTTGACCCAAAACCTTAATTCTTAATTCACCAGCTGGATATTCTTCCTTACCCAAAATAACCGCAACTTTAGCACCTGCCTTTTCAGCAGCATCAAATTGTTTACGAATATTGGCTTTTGTTTTATATAAGTATTCAGTATTTAAACCAGCTTTCCATAATTGATTAGTAATTTGCATTCTTTCCTTCAAGAATCCATTCCATCCTTCACCACCACCAAATGCCATAACATAAACATCAGTATGGTTGGCACTGATTTTATCTAATTCCTTAGAGGCTCTTGCTTTGATGATGGAGAATAATCTTTCGACACCAAAGGAAATACCAACACATGGGATGGATTTACCGTTGGAGAACATACCTACTAAGCCATCATAACGACCTCCGGCAGCAATGGAACCAACACCAACGTATTCTGAAGCATCTTCAATTTCAACTTCTTTATCCTTCTTTTCCTTGGTGGCGGTGGTTTCTTGTTCAACAATCTTTTGCTTGATTTCATTGGCATTTTCAGGTGGAGCAGAAGCAGAAGTAACAGCTTCATAAATCAATCCAGTATAGTAATCTAATCCTCTAGCTAAAGATAAATCAAAACTAATAAATTGTTCAATCTCAAATGCTTCAACATAATCAGCTAAAATTTCCATTTCTTTTATACCTTGATTAGCGGATTCATTTGCAATTAAAATATCGCTGGCCTTCAAAATTTGTAAAACTTCACGAATATTACCATTATATTTCACAAATTCACCAATTTTATCAACAACTTCTTCAGGTTGATTCTTTTCAATCATCATTTCTCGTTTAACTGATTCCCAAGGTAATTTATCCAATTTATCAACAGCACTTGAAACTTTTCTAACATCTTCAAATTTAACCCCACAAGCTTCAAAAATCCCATCTAAAATCTTACGATGGTTTAATTTAACTTTGAAATCATTAATACCTAATCCAACTAAACCTTCACATAAAATATTCAAAATCTCAGAATCAGGAACCATTAAGTCATAATTCCCTCCAGCAACATCAAAATCACATTGATAAAATTCTCTCATTCTACCCTTTGTCATGGCAGGTTGATCTCTTCTATAAACCTTGGCAATATGATATCTTTTAATGTTGTTGACATTGTTACTAGCTACAAATCTAGCAAATGGAACAGTTAAATCATATCTTAAACTAGTCAATTCTCCACCTTGATCTTCTAAATTATAAATCAATTTAGAATCTTCTCCATATTTCCCAGTCAAAATTTCTCGAAGTTCAAATACTGGTGTATCAATGGTTACACCTCCATGTTTCTTGAAAAGAGTACTTAAAGTATGGAAAATGGATTCTCGGATAACCATATCCTTATCGGCCCAATCTTTGGTACCTTTTGGTGTTTTTAATTGGAAATCAGATTGACCTTTGGATTTCTTGGATTTCTTATAAGAGGCCTTTGCAGAAGCAGGTTTGGTTGCTGCTGCTGGTGCTGGCTTGACTTCATTGTTCAAGGAAGTGGCGGTGGTGGAAGTTGGAGTATCTGATACAACGGTTGACATGGTTCTATATATTAATCTTCTTGTTGATAACAACCTTCGTATCATCAAAGGGCAAAGGTTGTGCTCTAAATAAATTTTAATAATTTCCATTTTTTTGATTTTATCAAAGACTGAAAAATTTTCTTTTCACTGTGAGGAATAATAAGTCAATGATGATAATTAGCAATAGTAAGAAAACAAAAATTGTATTTACCAAATTCTAAACAACTCACCAACTACTCATTTACAAGAACTATATATACGCTACTCTACGCGACTTTACTCTCCCAATCCTTAACATTAACTACCCTTTTCTTTATACTAATCTTCATTAATTGCATTTGGTTTTGAATATTTTAATCTCATAACACCATCACTAAGAATTCTCTTACCCCAATTACCAGCTGCTGGATCACCAGTTTCATCTCTACATTGTTTTAAAAATGGTAACAATGAAGTTCCACCAGTTCCCTTTTCTTCTCCTCCATTCTTCTTTTGTCTAGCTAATCCTGATCTTAATGTAGTTGAAGATCCTAATTTATTGGTCTTTTTAGCTTGTAATACAACATATCTGGTTACAATTTGAATATGTTTATCTCTAAACAGTTTTAACATGGCTAAACATGCATCATAACTTAATACCAAATCTGGATTTGAATCTCCATTAGTTAATACAAATTCATGAATATTGGTAATTTCTTCAATTTTACTCAAGAAATCTTGATGACGTCCTGGCATATATG
The DNA here is from genome assembly GCA_002105455.1 of Hemisphaericaspora xylofermentans. NCBI lineage: Eukaryota > Fungi > Ascomycota > Pichiomycetes > Serinales > Debaryomycetaceae > Hemisphaericaspora > Hemisphaericaspora xylofermentans. Next base: position 16,571 of record NDXA01000150.1, on the reverse strand, counting down.
TTCTCATGTCATTCATAAAACTGTTTTTGGGAGCACCTCCAGTGCTTTTGCTGTTGCTGTCTCCCCCGCGGAAAGGTAATGGTCTTTCACCAGTGGAATAATGTTTGACACCTAATAAGATATCCAAGAATTGAATTAATGAACTTTGAGCATTTGAACCACCAGCATAAGATCTTGGTTTTGGTTCACTTCCATATATAACCCCGTCCTTATCCAATCCAACATCAGCCATATTCTTCCACCCGGCTAAGTATGGTCTAATTCTAAAGTAAAATACATGAGGATCACACATTTCTTCCATCTTCATTAATACTGAACCTAATACATCAATAGCTTCAGCCAATTGTTGTAAATTAGCAATTAAATTAGGAATATCATTATTATAAGCACATTTAATAGCTTCTAAACCAGTAGAAATTGCAAGTCCACCTTTATGTTCGAAATATACACTAACCAAATAAAACCAACTTTCATCTATTGAACCAGTAAATGTATTTATAGTCGTTAAATTATCTAAATCCCATATATCTTCTCCTTCTTCAGTTGGAATAATTTGTTTGAAGTTCCAAAGACATAATCCAGCATACGTAGCTACTGGTGGTAATCTGAGATGTTCAGATACTTTGATCCATGGCTCTGCGATTTGATCTGGAAGTTTATTAACTGGCTCATTGGTGCCCCATATATATGCATGACCCAAAAATCCTAATATTTGATAAGCTCTTCTATATTCCGGTTCGCTAGTTAAGTGAGTCGTATCCAACACTGGGAGTTTCTTATCAATAACTGATCTGATTCTTCTGGTTAAAATGAGCGCTGGGAGATTACTAACTATATCTTCCCATGGTTTATAATATTCTTGTGGTAATCTTTCCAATGGTAATTCGTTTGGTAAGAACCCTGAGTTTGGAAACACATCGAAATCTTGACTTTTAGGTATTTGGACTGTCATTGTGTATCTGTATAAAGTTTTATATTATAAGGGTCTACTTTTATCACTTAGTGATTATAAATTTCAAGCAAAATGGGAAATGAGGGACCTTTTTATCAATGTCGTCCGATTTTTTTTAAACGGTCCACAGGAGATTAGTAATTAATTTTTTTCCCACTTTTAATTTCTTTTTGGCATTGTGATTCCAAAAGCCGAGCGAATAAAACAGCAGTTGCAAAAACGAAAAAGCTCGTTTGTTGAATAAGGTAAAAACGGTGCGAGCCGCACAGAGAGAACGAATTTCAAACGGTTTATCGTTTAGTTGCAATTTCGGTTTTTTAGTAAATATTGCAACTTGGGCTTGAAACATATCAGATGATGATAATGAAATCCCATGGAAAACAAATAACAATTATAGAACATCTTTTTTTAATACTTTTTCTTAGGAAGTACCATCCCTTTTTCATCTCTCTCAATCCCCAATTCCAACAATTTACTAAATGATTCGGAAAAGTTTCGGAAATATAACTCCTCGTCTGCAGCATATTTCCTCACCCAATACAAGTAATTTTCATCTTGCAATAACCCTATATCTGTATTCAACATCATTAAAGATCTATCATCATTATAGAATTGTTGTTTGCCGGTTTCTTCAACAATATCCAATGACCAGTTTTCATTCAATAGGACAATAAAAAATTCGTTTGAAAATGTAGTTGGATGTTGGGTCCATTTCCCATCCCAACCACTATAACGTTTATGACATCTTCCAAGACCATGGCAACCCAAAAGAGAGACTGTTTCTTGATCACTGAACCCCATTCTTTCAAAAGTATTTCTTACGTGATTGATATCTTTGTCCCCAAATGGCAAAGATCCATTGGGAGGGACAAATGATTTATCTCTACAATCAACTCTTCCAGGTTTCCAAACTATGGTGGTTGGACCTTTCATTTCTTCAATTGATATTTTTCCAGCTAATGTCCATAGATCGGAATACGTTATTCTTGGAAATTGTTGTTTAATTGGTTCTAATGCGCTTCTTGCAATATCTAAACCGGTATTTCCTTCATCGGTGATTTCAGGTATAAATCTCATAGTGGCACCATTTGATCCTCCAATACCAGTACGTTTATCATAAGTTGCACAGCAATGCCAGGCTAATCTTAAGACTATCGGAGCTAAAGATCCATCATCGTAGTTTTCAATTGGAAATACTTGTCTAACTGCAGCAGAAACATTGGAAATATATTCTGTTTCTTCTGGGGAAATTGAATTTGTTATTGTTGGAGGTTGGCTGGTTTTGCTTCCTTTGAGTTTAAGTACAACCTTTTTACTTTTCACAGGGATTGAGAATGAAACTTTGGATTTATTAGCATTGTTTTGTGGGGACATCTCTACTTTAAGGATCTTATTGGGAGCTGTTTTAGGTGCTTCTGGTGTTTCTTCTTTTATTGAACCTTTATTTTCAGCGACCACTGCCTTAAAATTTTCTGTGGAATCGCTAGCTTCATCTTCCTTCAGATTCTTCTTCTCAAGGGAATTAGCATTCTGCACTCGTTGATTGGTTTCAAACATCTCCCTTTTCTTGCGATAATCATTATAACCTTCCTTGTTACTTACAAAAATACCATTTAAGATATATTGATCTTCTGTCAAACTAAGTTTATGTATCAAGCAGATGGGAGCGTGTACTACATATCTGTCAGCTAAATAATAAGCTCTTTCTGGAATAGTTTGTACATCCAGAAGCAATGTTTGGACCATCGTGCTTACCTTACAACTAAGACAAATTTTTGAGTTTTCTTGTTCTGAGGTGGTCTCTATTTCTTGCAGTTGAGAAACGCTTGTTGTTGGTGTGGTTGTTGTTGTTGTTTTGGTTGCAAAACTTTCCCAGTAGTATATGGTTTGAATAGCGGCAATTGGAAGAAAGAAAAGAGCTATGGTGTTGATAACATTGTTTTTCATAATACTTAGATACAATTTAAGTTTAGTTCTTGGTTTTGTTAACATGATTGGTGTGGGGTCAGTAGTTGATTAGTCTCTCATCATTGGCTAAATATGTGCTGCAAAACTTTTGTTAAAGGGGGGTGGTGGTTGGGTTGGTTGTCAATTTGGTGAGATTGGAAAAAGTACACGACTTCTTACTTTATTTCTTTCTTTCTCCGCCCACTCCTTATTCTTATTCTTCTTTTTGGTTGTTTTTTTCTGGTGCGTGACTTTTAATGTTAATTCCGAAATTGCCATTGCCTCCTTCTTTGTCTTCTTAATTACGCTTCATCAACTCAACTCTCAATTGTTCCCATCCATCCATCCATCAATTGAATTTCAGGTTTTCTAAAATTATCACAAAGTAGAATAAGTCTTAATACTATCACACACTTTCTCTTTTTTTTTATATACATCAATTGATTAATCAGTACACACACACCCCCACATCAATTGGTCTTGTAAGTTACTATGTCCTTCAAAGGAGTTAAAAAGTCCCTTGTAAGGGCCCCACAAACATTTCGTCAAAAGATGAATATGGGTGATATTACAGTTGATGCAGTTTATCAAGATGCTGAACGTAGATTTAAAGAAATTGAAATTGAAACCAAAAAATTGAGTGATGAATCAAAGAAATACTTCAATGCCGTTAATGGAATGTTAGATTTTCAAATTGATTTCTCAAAAGCATTTGAAGAAATTTATAAACCTATAAGTGGTAGGTTATCTGACCCAAGTTCTACTGTACCTGAAGATAATCCAGAAGGGATTAAAGCTGCTGAACAATATCGTGAAGTTGTGAAAGAATTAAAGGAAACTTTAAAACCTGATTTGGAACTTATAGAAAAGAGAATTGTAGAACCAGCTCAAGAATTATTGAAAATTATTGGATATATTAGAAAAATGGCAGTTAAAAGAGATCATAAACAATTGGATTTAGACCGTCATAGAAGAACTCATAAGAAATATGATGATAAAAAGGAGCGTACCGCCAAGGATGAAGAAAAGATGTATGGTGCAGAAGCTGAAGTTTCAATTGCTCAACAAGAATATGATTATTATAATGACATGTTAAAGACTGAATTACCAATCTTATTCCAAATGCAAACTGATTTCATTAGACCCCTTTTTGTCAGTTTATATTATATGCAATTGAACATCTTTTATACCTTGTATAATCGTATGGAAGAGTTAAAAATCCCTTATTTTGATCTTACAACCGATATCGTGGAAGCTTACAATTTCAAAAAGGGTAATGTTGAAGAACAAGCAGATGCAATCGGTATCACTCATTTCAAAGTTGGTCATGCAAAGGCTAAACTAGAAGCAACCAAAAGACGTCATCAAATGATGAGCCCTCCATTAGGAGGTGCAGCATCTCCAACCTCCCCCACTACAGGACAATTGCCAGCGTATAGTCCTGGCCAATATAGTCAATATGGTCAACAACCCCAACAACAGCAACCATATGGAGCCGATTATAAAGACCCCAATGGTCCAGGGTATCAGGCACCAGTGTATGGCGGATATGGTGCCCAACAACCCCAATCTCCAGCCACCACCGCCAGCTCATATTCCCCAGCAGCTGTTGCCGGTGCTCCTCCATCATATGGAACTGGTGCCTCTCCAGTGGTTCCACCAACTCCAGTCAGCGCTCCTGCTGCTGCCACATGTACGGCTTTGTATGATTATAACGCACAGGCTCAGGGTGATTTGACTTTCCCTGCTGGTGCCATCATTGAGATTGTGGAAAAGACTGGGGACGCTAATGGGTGGTGGACTGGGAAGTATAATGGTCAAACTGGGGCTTTTCCTGGTAATTATGTGAAACTTAATTAAATTTGAAGTTTTATGTATATTAGGGTGTTGTTTATGTCATTTATGTATACTTCTAGACATTTTGATGTTGCTTTATAATTATTACACTTTTTTTCAATAAATCATTTTATCTTAATATTTAGGTTTCAATGCATGTAGATATTATAGGTATATAGCTTTTCAAATGAATATTTATATTACGTAACTTATGTAATTATACACATCTATTTAACTTTTTGTTTAATACCATGCATCATTTCTTCCTTATTGATCAAATGACCAATACTGTCAACCTCTTCCAACAATTTATCAATATCATAACACCAATCATTCAACAAGGTATTAACATTGTGATCTGCTGATTGAGAAGCATCTCCATTCGTAGTGGTAGTGGTAGTAGCCTCACTCTTTGTTTTGTCGAATTTAATTATACCTTGAGGGCGATTAATCTTGGCGGAAATCATCCCTTTATTAACCAATTCACTTACATATTGTTCTGATTCATCCAAGGATAATTGTAGAAGATATGCCAATCTATCCAATTTTATAAATTGATAAAATTTATTAATAATTCTTAAATTATGTTCAATAATTCTCTTTTGTAAATTTTTGAAATTAGTTTCATCTTTAAAGATGGTTGATTGTTCAAAATATGGTTTATAAATTGATTCAATATTTGACCAATGAATTAATTCATTAGTGGTGAAGATATCTAATAATTTAAAGATCTTGGAATCGACATTCTTGGAGAAAGTTGTGTTTTGTTTGATTTTATTGATTAAATCATTTTGATGAGGGTCATAAGGTGATAAAATGATATAGTAAATGATTTCAACTAAATGTTGTTTATATTCATCAACTGATTCTTTAACCAATGGAATATCAATCAACATCAATAAGTTTTTAACAATTGAAACATAATCGTAATCAAAAATGTTAATTTGGATCAAATACTTTAAATAAATTGATTTAAATTCATCTGCTTTATCGAAATTCTTTAAACTCTTTAACAAAATCTTTCTACTTAATATTCTAGCTTGATTAAAGTCCCCCTTTTGTAATGTCAATTCAATTTGTCTCAAGATATATTCAATTTTATCACTAAATGGCATTAATGAATAAGTTTCAACTTGTAAATCACACAAGATATCAACTGCTTTATCCAAATCATTAAATTTATCCAAATAGATCTCAGCCAATTTCCTACTAACAACTGCTCGTTCAACTTCAACAAATATCTTCTTATCAGTAACAGTTCTAATCGTTTCAATAATCTTAATCTTCATATCCAATTCTTTCTTGTGACTTTCATTCAATTTATCTAAATTATCAATAACTTGGCCAATAAAACCTTGAATACTTGACTTCAATTGTCCATGTTTCTTAGATAAGATCGTAATTAAATCATTCAAATACTCCCAATCTTCATTATCGATAAGCGTAGATACAATTCTAGCAAGGACTCTTTTGGATGAGGATAAATCGGAGGATTGACGGGTTTGTTTCTCCAAAACAAGATATTTGTCTAAAGCTTGCTTATAATCGGGGAGTTTTTCAATTAGAGGGAATTGTTCATCTAAAGTTGCTGAGAAATCTTTCTCTGCCTTAATTGGATCTTCTCTTGACATGATTACGTTCGGATATGAATGTTATTTGTTACTACAACCAACTGGTGGGGGTGGTTATGTTGGTAAATTTTTGGGTTATATGGTGGCAATCATTTTGAAGATTTCATTGACAGAACAAAAGCGATGAAAAAAAAACAGTCGTGTAAATTGGTTCAAACGACGATAGGGTTAAGCGGAGCCGCCATGTGTAGTGGGAATTTTTTTGCAGCAACATCCTCTAAAACGTTATAAACACACTAGTGTAAGCTTATCCCTTTCTACAAAGGGGGAGTCATTAAGATGCCTTTGGTTGATAAGTCTAACTATGTATTGTATGATGTCTAAACAATTTTTTCTCGGAAAATGAAAGTAATTATAAACATATCTCCCAGGATTACATTGCGAGGGATCCTTGATCGAGGAGTTAGATCTTTAAATGTGATTCATTAAGCAATTATGTACTTTAAGAAGTGACCTATGTATTTTAAAGGCAATATAAATGCTTCAAAGAGAAATATTTTGTATGACATCTGATTTAAGATTTGTGTAAATTATATTCCAAAATTTAGCAGAATATTCACAGAAACATTTTTTTGCGGCAATTTCCAAATGTACTTGATGGTTAAAAGTTCGTGGAGGATACGCCATCTTACCTGAGAGAAATAACCAAAATATAAGCGAAGGCTTATTAAAATGATCTCCTCGAGCACAGAAGCAAGCGTTCCAAACAGAGTACTACATAAAAAATTATGATGAATCACCGAAGGAAGGGCTTATTAACGCAATACCCTCCTTGGATTAGGTAGGTAGACCCCTCCCCCATTTTACCATTTCGATACCTTTTCCAACCTCGAGCTGCTAACTTTAAATGGTTAGAATCAATCAATAAAGTTACACTCGTGGAGATACTTTAAAAAGTGTAGACTAAGGTTGCATCGAGCCATTGACAATTACGCTGACGCGTGGCAGCCTGCAAAAATTGAAATTTACTATCTATCAGTAACCAGTGGGTTTAACACTTTCTCTTCCCCACACGATCCATCATAGTTTTGTATGTGTAGACATTTCTCAAGCTAGGCTATGTTCTTGATTACTTAAAACAATTGACCACTTAAAATGTTTATGTAACCTCATTACAACCGGAAACTAGAACAATACTCCATCAACGTGGCTTAATTTAAGTAAGTTACTAATACCAAATTGGTGTTCAATTTTTCCCGAAAGAAAACATTTGTTCGTTTAATTTTTCATTCTTCCATACTTAACCATACTTGATCCTGCACCTTTTTGTGGGGGGATATAGGGGTTCAGCTGTTAGAATGGAACCTTTATTTACTATTAAATACGTGAGTTACACGATTGTTAAAATGACATATCAATAGAGCCATTCCAAATGTGGAAGTTGTTCCGTTTTTCTTAGATAGATTTTGTGATGTTTTTCATTTAAGAACAATGAAGAACCAATCATTCTTTTACAAAATCAACATTTATCGTATCTCGCAACAAATTACGATATTGGTACGAGTTAAGCATTTGTTAGAGGCAAGCTTTCATGAAACCTATTCAATTGTCTTTGCTATTTTTAGGACATTTTCGGAATAATTGAAAATTTTTAAATCACCTTGAAAACAATAGTTACTAGAGAATAAGACTCGCATAAGCATCGTCAATTATAAACACAAACATAGACTACATGTAGACGCATATATATATATACAAAGCAGATGGATGAAGATTTTGAATTTTTGTTGTTTTGTTCTTTTATTCAAATAATTCTCCTACCACGAAGAAATCAACTTTTAAAATGAAGTCAGCATATTTAATTCCATTCTTAGCTGCCGTTGGTGTAACTTTTGAATTCAACACCTTTCTCAAAAGAGATGGCGATACATGTGAACCATGTGCGACAGCTGGACAAACTCTTGAAGATAAGTGTAGTCAATACAAATCAGCTATGCAGATCATAAATTGTATTTGTGATTTAGACACTAATTTCTTTACCGAGTTATATGATTGTCACAAAGTTTGTCCACAAGACGATTCTACTTCAACGGGGGTGAATTATGATTCTCCATCTGATCTTAAGCAAGCCCTTTGTGGACAATTAAAATCCGAGTATTCTGAAGCTCTTGCAACCAAAGGCACTGTCGAACATACAGCAAGAAGTACCCCTTCTGCAGTTGCTTTTCAAGCAACTGCCAGTGACTCTGAAACAGATATCGAACAAGCTGCTGTCGAAAGTTCAAGTGGTCAAACTCGAAGAGGTGCAACCCAAACTGGAACCGCCGGGGCAGTTATTAGTGAAACAGATTCCCAATCAAGTACTGCTCAATCTACCATTCCAACTTCCGAATCAGCAAAATTAGAAAGCGACTCTGAAACTTCAAGTCAAGAAACTAAAACCAGTGTTCAAACAACCGGTAGTCAAACTACTGGTTCCCAGACTAGTAGTTCCCAAGCTGCTCCTGCTGCTGCCAATAATGGTACTTCAACCAGTACATCCAAAGCTATTGCTCCAAGGAACGCTGCTATTGGATTTGGTGCTAGTTCGTTAGGTTTATTATTTGGTCTTTCATTACTCTAGAAAGTTTAGACATTCGTTAGTTTAGAAGATTGAGATTACCACGTATAGTGGAATATATGTATGGTACCCCCACTGTGATCTTTTCTCGAGTATTTGTATACGGGTATTTAAGAACTCTTGCTAGCAACTGCAGTGTTATTCGTATATTGCCTCTTTTTTGTCACAGGATGTCATTATCAATGTACTCTTGCAACAGAATATCTCTACGTGAAGCATCTAAGAGGAGCTTATAAGGCGACCGCTATATCCGAATCAAAACCTTTTTAAAGTAAACCCTTAATAAGAATGGATTTCAAATTAGCTGCTGACTAATTTCATCCAAAGCAATATTCGACAGAACTTTCTCTTCTGCTACTAAAATTAATCCCCAAACTTGAGGGACTAAAAATTATGATTGGTTAGAACAATCAACAGTTCAATTGAGTTTAGCAGTAGCAGGTGGTAGTTATTCCGTTATGAAACATGTCAACAATTACGAGGCTTTACGGAAGTTCTTACGAATAACTCGTCTAAAAATGATAATCGCGATACGAGAGATTAGGCTTGTCCTTGTGCTTTTGTAACCTGTTACATGGGGATAGGTGCCTATTTCTCCATAACTCCGAAATAAACCCTATGATTATTGATTGTTAAAATTAAGCTGTAATTTTTTTGCAAACTGAATTATAACTGTTTAGTGTCATATGGTTTACCGTCAAGGACAAAACCAGGTACATGTCGTATAAATACAAAATACAAACCCAAAGAATGGTTGGAGAGCTCTCTACACCAATTCTTGATATATAACCTATTCTTAAGAGTTTGACCCCTTATGAGTCATAGGAATTTAACTATCAAACTGAAACAATGTTAAATTGGTTCCACTTGAATGGATTTTCGCAACCTGAGAGGCTATAAATAAGTCTTTTGATGAATTAGTAATACCAAGACAATTTAAAGCCACCTAAAAAGAGGGGTTACACCTACGTAGAAACAAGGCAAGCCATTGGGGAGTTAAATTTAAGAGAGCGTGAACCAAAAAATTAGGAGCAGTTGGCCAAATATTAGGAACTAGATTTTGATCGCAGAACATCCCCAATTCGTAGTGGAAGGATTGGGAAGCTAGGTATGCGACTATGACAGAAACCAATACCTATTCAGGAAAAGATTTGAGGATGTACGTTTCTTCATAGGAGAAGTTGACTACTGTTGGAAACAATGAAAAATCAACCATTCCTTTACAAAACACACTCTTTCATGGTTTCTCACGCTAATTACGAGGCTTCTACTCTATTGTTCCAAATCTTTAGTCTGCAAGAGGTGAAGAAACATACGAGAACTTAGTTGAAATCTATTGTAAATTGTTACTTGTCACATGTTGTGAGGTGCCTATTTTTAGATAATTCCAAAATAAACCCGATACTAATTCATTGTTGCAATTACTAGTTAGTACAATGATCAATATTACCCTTTAGATCCAAATTGCTATTCGTCAATAACCAAAGGTGAAAAATCAAGTTCAAAAAACATATATAATGAGCCCAATGAATAATTTTGCTGAGTTTTGTTTCATAGGTTCCATCATAATCCCCAGTAAGACTACCAAAGAATGAAGTCTGTATTTTTAATTCCATTCTTACTATCAATTGTTTCCTCATCCAAACTACAAGATCTTATCAAACGAACCGACAACGCATGTCAACCTTGCGAAGTAGCTTCACAAGCTATTGAAGAACACTGTAGTGCCAACAAATCAGCTGCTCTGTTGATAAATTGTATGTGTCACTTCGACGACAGTTTCTTCCAAGATTTATACAATTGTCATAAAGCATGTCCACAGGTTTCATCTTATGATTATGGTTCTTATGATTCGCCAACTGGTTTCAGACAGGTCATATGTGGACAAGGGCCATCCGCTGTTGATTCTGCACAAATTGCTTCACAAGTTCCAAGTACGCAAACCACAGGGATACAAAGTAGCCCCTCTGTTGCCACCGACCAAAATACCACTACAGCTACGTCAAAGAACAATGCGCCAAAGAATACTTTCGCCCTAGGATTTGGCGTTTCGTCATTAGCTGTATCGCTTGGGGTTTTATTACTCTAAACAAGTAGATTTAATTTCAGTTTAGAATCATCAGTTTTCCTCTATGGTAAAAAATATACACAATATTGCTAAATGGTTTTAGTTCTCCATCCATAAACTTGGAATATACCGACATTTTACAAAAGAAGGAGCAGTATTATCTCATTCGAATTCCACTATACTGAAACAATTGTTTTTCGAGCTTGAAAAACACGCCTCAATGAAGAAATTACAAGCCCTATAATTTTTAATCTCTCACGATTAATGTCGTCTATGCTCACCTCTATAGGGGTGAGTTGCGACTATATAATAACAATGTATCACTCCAGGAATATAACCAGCTAAGAACAATACTATATTAAGCCAGAATGCAGGAGACTTTGAACCCATTTTAACCAACACGGGAATGGGTGGAACTAAAAGTTTGTTAGACGGATTAGGCTATGTTGAAACTATTGTGAACTAATACTACTTACAAAAGAATCCTATTACTATAAGGGACCAATCTTGAGGTTGTAAGTTAACTGGTGGTTGCATTTCTTCGTGGTGCTCAACCAAAATTTTTATTCGATCTTTGAGATAGATAAACTAAATTATAAACTAGTTGAATCGTTGACAGAAATAGCTCAAATAGAAATACTGGTGTCAAACTTCGAAATACGTGACTCAATCACAGTCGTGGTATGGGCAAAGCTAATAATACAGTAGATAAATGTCGTCCGACATAATGTCGTGCCGAGGACCTATGTGCGACATCAGGTGTTTTTTTTTGCAGCCATTTTTTTGAATTCTATCTTTGGCAAGAGATGTAAGTTCATTTTCTGACAATTTGTTAAGAAGTAGTTAATTTAATTAAAAGGATACACCAATAGATATTATATTCGTTAATTACCATATAAAACATTTCTACAATCTACGGGGAATTTACCTCTTTAATGCTTTTAAACTTCTTATTCACTAACATACATAGGCAAAATTATGGAGAAACTATTCTAAAAATTGCTCCAAACTGTAAGTTCTTAAATCTAACTTCAATACCCAGAATTGAGCCGGACCTTCAAATCTTGAGATGTTAACGTCGCATTCAAACCTTCAATAGGCAAAGTTTTGGGGAAGGGTATTACGTTCGTGTAGCACAGTGTAGCACGAATGGTAAGGTTTGGTTCCTCAATAGGTGACTAAGGTTTTGGTGTGGTCATACTCAATTTGGCAAGCCACTTTGGGGGGGTTAATTGGGCGTGGGGGAAGTTGGTCTCAGGTGTGTTCCATTAACTGGATTGCGTTACATTGAGCTCTGCAAAAGGTTTGCAAGGGTTTCTTTCCTCAAACAACTTGGCCATTTACTCGTGCTCTCTCTTATTTCTTCTGGAGTTTCCTCAAATATGTTGGTGGGATTCAGCCATTCCGTAGTAATATTCAATTTCCTCTTCTGTCTCGATTTCTTTTTATCTACAAAAAAAAAAAAACTACCTGGAATTGTCATTATTGTTCTAAAATAGCTTTACTACCAAGTATACGGATATTATTTTTCTTAACTAAAATACTCTATCTAAGAACCTATGATTAGCGTAAATTGTTTATGAAGGAACTATAAAAATATTTCTTCGACAATGTAATGTTTCATCTCATTGATTATGTGTTACGTGTATGGTTTGTTAATGATTATCCATAATTTTGGCCAAGAAAAAGCTGTTTCAAACGTTTAGAGTTAAAATTTAACACAACAAAATAATTTTTTTTGCAGCCATTGCGAAACCCAAATTGGGAAATTGATTCTGGCAGAATACTCACCACCTGGCTGAACGATAGAACTAACGTAGTTTTAAACATGATACTTTTGTCTTGGTGTGTAAAGGATTTAAGAGGAAATTTACCAAATGCAGCATTCTAATACATACTATAACAAACAATTGGGTTCGAAATTTGAAGCAGCCTTCTCCTTACTCATTCCTGACAACTATAAAAGGGCCCGAACTGTCCCTTTGTTATATTCTGCATCTATTTGTTCTATCACTAACAAAATAACAAACACAAAATGGCTGCTCAAAACACTAACGCTAAGACTCAAACTAAATCCGACGATGCTTCTAAGGACAACTTCTGGTCTTTCCCAAGACCAAGTCGTTCCGGTGGTATTGGTGGACACTTCCACTGTACTGATTGTACTATTATGTAAGGAGATTAGTTGAACAAACTCCTTTTTTTTTTAGCTTTGAATTGATTTCTATACGTATAGCTATATGTTTTAAATAATATGAATTTCGTTGTTTTATCAAACTATTGTAGCATCTGTAGAGATTTTGATAGGGTACAAGGGATTGCTTCAAAATCTTTGATTTTAAAGATTGGGGAAACATATCATTCGATAAACAAGTTCTGAGGTTGAAATGATATCCATAGAGAATTCCTTGATTCAGTTTACTAAATCTTATTCCCGTCCAACACTACGCTGGAGACCGCACATCCAAAGGGAAGAAAACATAATTGGATAGAATTAGAACTAGAAAAAAGGCAAAAGATTGAATGGCATGTTACCATCATCATGCTACAGGGACTATTGCCTTGCCATTCAATACAAATGGGAACAAAGTTGGTATTCCTGTCCATGTTATCATCGTCATCTTTTTTTTTACGTTATATTTCTCGATCATTTCCGCTTTTTTCTCAAATTTATCCGCTTTTTTTTGGACCCTAACCTGTACTTTCGTGCTCTTAACCTGTATTATTTACTTAACTTGCAAATTTTTGGTTTGCATGTTAGGAGTAATATGCATTTTTTCATTAACATGCAATTTGAGTTTCTGCAGGTTGGGTCAAATTTGTACTTAATCTGCTCTTTTTTCCTCGCAACATGCACTTTTTCTTTAACCAGTAAAAGGTTTTTTGAAAATCGATAACCTGCTATTCGGTTTTCTGCAGTTTAGACCTCATTTTTTGCCTAACCTGCTATTTTCCCTTACAACATGTACTTTTTCCTCAAATAGGAACGTCTTGGTACTTTTTTTTCTGTCTCTCAAACAGTGATGCAAAACTTCAACATTCCTTCAACTTAGTCCGTTGTATGTTTGCAATTCTCTAACTTCGTATCTTTTGAGTACAAATATATTCAGAGAAAGTGACGCAATTGAGATGCATTGCGGCATTGGAGCTATCTATCGAAAGAGTGAACCAGCTTCATCATCTTTTGCTTCAATTGAAAGAGCGCTGAATTTCACCAGGAAATGCAAAGTCATTTGTTGTTTTCTCATATAATAACTACAACCTCACCTTGAGCCCGTACCAGAGGAATAGCCAAGAATTTACCTGCTCCAGATGGAGCTTTCGTTTCCAATTCCAAAGTTGTTTTCATTTTGGACTCATTTTGGAATCCCTACGTTTTTCATCACCTTTTCTGTAATTCCAACATGGCATGGTCATAAACATGGAGTATCAAAAATGAGGTAACAGTTGTAGTGGCAACAGCATCAGCCATATTCTGCTCAACGGCAGCTGAGGAGGAAGGGGGGGATCAATTTCCATATAGTAAATGTCATCAGTTGAAACAGCGGGGGATCAAGTTCCATATGGTGAATAAAAGTGGGGACCCTACCAAGATCAGCAATCAACATGTCGCTATCAGAGCGATACATAACATCAGCTTTGGCCAATTACACGTTGTTCTGAATTACCACCTTTGGTTTTCGGAAAAATGGATCAGCTGTACCCTTACTGTGGCTCTTTACATCGGCGATGTAAATTCCCAACTTCAGGTCAGAAATTTGGAAAGTGTTGCAAATGTGGAAGAATAGTATTGGATCAAGAACCAGCTCCGTTTCTTAGATGTCTATATTATTTAAATCTTCGCAATGTTCGACACTTTTTAGATTATATTAGATACTATGCACCGTATTTCCAGTTTGCTTCGTCTAAGTATGATTAATTTCAGGTACCTCCCGGAAGTGTTCTTTCGTATGGGAGTTCACACAAATTCTTGAATTCAATCAAAATATGTGATTGGGCTCTGTCCCAATAGAACCTCTCCTTTTTCAATTTGGTTAAGGCATATGTCATCTGATCACAAATGAATAGTCCATGTACTTCTACTCACACATGGATTTGGTTAATGACACCGCCGAATAAAGTCCAAAAAACACCATCTCTTTCATTCGCATATTTGCAAACCAACTCTATAGAGGCTATGGTAATCACGGGGATGTTTAAAGGTGCACTCATAGCACTGCATGTAACGAGTCGACGGCGTTTAGGTACGAGTTGAACTTGAGGATTTGTGTTGGGGTCATTGCAGGATTGCAGATGAACGATCTCATGCGTAGCAATAGACCTCGTGGTTGGATTGTCAGCCAGATGTGGTGTGTGATTTAGAACGCTTGAAACCGTGCTTATTGAATCAGCTGGTGATCTGAGTAGGTAGAATATATCCTGTCAAACAATGTTCCTTAAAGTATTTAGCTTGTAGCATCTCGGAGCTTTCATATGTTGAAATATTATGCCAAATTTTACATCAGCATTTTGAAATGGCTTCCTAGTTTGCATCTAAGTGTTTCCAAAAGACTCTAGGATCCCCTTGAAGGAATGGAATTTATAGAACTAAAACTATGTTGTTCAAGTAAACATAAAAGAAAATTCATTTTTCAATCGTATTATGTATAGATCTGATATGCGATCATAGCTATCAGGGGGGTTATTTTGTTAATATCAGGAATAGTTCGAAAAATTGAATTAGAAAAGTTTTTTTGCAGCCATTTTCCGCAATATTTCCAACAAAACTTGCATGATACAAATACAAATGATCTACAAGTTGATTATAATTTCCCAATATTCCATACCTAAAAGAATATTGGATCATGGGACATACATAAGTTCCTAAGGAAATTAATGAAAAATTAATGTTACATACATAGGGAATCACGTTAAGGCATTTCAACACCGCTGTTGAAATGATTACTTCTCTCCTATACCCAGAATATAAAAATTACAATCATTTAAATGAAATTTCTTAGTTTAGATAGGAATATATGTAAAATGAGTTTGATACCAAATTCTCTCAAGGGTTTTTCCTTTCTTTAACTTATATCACGCTGTTTGAACAAATATCACAGTTTTTTGAGTTTGTTTCCACTGGAAGATTGATACATTTTAATCCTACTGTATAGATTATGAATATCAAAAGAAAAGTTAGAATTATAGAATTAGCATAAAACTCCGTCTAACCATTAATATCGATGGATATGATATTTCAATGGTTGTGAAGACCAATTAACCGTATGATTTTTTAATGGTGTTGCGACTATGACCACATTATGCAGAAAACATCATTTCCTCGTTTGTGTGGCAGTATTGCGCACACATCAATATGAAATCTTGGCGAAGGGCACATGCAGATATTGATAAGATAATAACTAGTAGAATACACTATAGCATAAGTTGTATCTACTATAACCATGAATCTACAAGTGGAAACTGATATCGTTTCACAAAGATACTAAGATTGAAACAATAAAAAATCTAATAATACACGTATATTTATAAAACATATAAAATCTTACCCAACCTTGAAACTAACGGTAACCTCTATAG
>NDXA01000015.1:0-30576 GCA_002105455.1 Hemisphaericaspora xylofermentans | reverse complement strand
AAAAAAAAAAAAGAAAAAAATTAAATTTAAAAAAAAAAAAAAAAAAAATTAAATTTTAAAAAAAAAAAAAAAAAAAAAAGAAAAAAAAATTCTTTAAAAATCTTCAAAAAAAAAAAAAAAAAAGAAAAAGAAAAAAAAGCAGAAAAAAATGATGAGGTTAGGAAACACCGAAGTTTTATTGAAGTTTTTCCATACTAAACAAAATTGAAAGGGAGAAGTTTTTTTTAATCTTTTGAAAAAAAAAAAAAATAACCAAAAAAAAAAATTTTAAAATTACAAGAAAAAATATTTTATTTGAATTTGACTGCAAAAATTTATTCAAATAAAAATTCCCAATACATATTCTTCCAGGTGAAGAATCTGTAATGTTTGTTTATGCGAATCTCGTTACAGGAAATGTCCAAGAAGTATATTCAGTGAACTTACATGTCTACCTATTCAATTTACATCGCTAACTTGGATATTTAACTGACTTACCATAAAATGGAGAATTCCTTTGAATACTCAAAAGGTCTTTATAATCTTGTTGTTAATGATGTTGATCATGTAGTCAATGAGGTGTAAAACCAAAAAGGTCTAAATATTTTGGTTGCTTTGATGCAACGATAAAATACTTGAAATGAATAAACTTTCTACCTGAATTGGTTTGAAAGCGGTTGAAAATATAACATCCCTGAAGTTAAGCTATTCACATCTAATGCATGAGCCGTGACTGTCTCTTTATTCCAGAATTCTTCGCTCAAAATTCAGTTCTCTTACTTGATCGGTAATTGGACGATTTCAAGAAAGAACGGCAATGAACATAAGAAGTGTATACTTTTGAAAGATCAGATAAACGAAGTATATGTCAATTAGGAATAGCCGTTATGTGTTATTAAACTAAAAAGCAGATATCCTTTTTTGGCATGGATTAAACGTGTTGGGACTGTACTGGTGACGCAAAACAACCGCGTCATTCTGGAAAGCTCGGATATTGTACAAAAAGTACGTCTCACACGATGAGAGAATAGTTTCCAAACAATTCCCATATCAAAGATTCAATTACAAGAAGCAGCTATATATCTTAACACTGTTGAATAATCTTGAAGATACGTTAATGCTCTGTTAGCGTGCTTAAGGAAAACTCCCTTATTAGCTCATTTGCAGCCAAATTAATGATGAATTTTGAAATGTATCAAATAAAACGAAACTAAACAAATTAAGTTTTGAATGTTTGATACCTAGATCACTTTCTTTGGGTCACAGTTTAAAATGAGTATATTTAATTAAGAGATTAGTAAATATAGTAATTGAAGCCCATGAAACTAATAGAATTTGATAAGGTCTAAGTTATTTTCAAAAAATTGAACAAAAATGATTTATTTTTATTCCCCTAAAATAAAAATCAAACGAACAGAAAAAAAAAACCAAAAATAAATAAACACCCAGTGCAAAAAAAAAAATATTAAAAATACTGTCAAACATTTTGCAGCAATCAATCGCTTTAGAACAACTACCTATACTGTTTTCATAAAAATATTTCAATTGGAGAAATCGGCTTGCCCGGTTAGTCATTTTTAGAGAAGACTAAGATTATTTTTACATCAATATGCCATGATTTACATTCAGCTGCGTCCAACCAGTTGACACATTATGGAAACAAGTTTCAACAACCAGATTTGACTATGCTGTAGAGCCACTTTATTTTATATTAAGACTGAATATATACTATACATGAAACAAAAACATGCCTTAATTAGTGATTGTTATGGAATTAGTAGGAATTTGATTTAATAATGAATCTTCAAAGTATTCCACAAATTCCTTAGAATCGATCAATTTTTCATCATATTTAATCTTGAATCCAACCTTGACCCTTTGAATTCCACCTTCAGTAGACTTGGTAATTGGAGCTGGAGTCAATCCCAATAATTCATCAAATGAATCAGTTGGAGCAGCGAAAGTGGTAGAAGTAGATTTCTTGGATTGGGAAAACTTGTAAGAAATATCGTAAACTTCAAACCTCTTCTTGGTTACTGATGGTGCAACAATCTCATCAAATATATCATTTGTTTCAGCTAAAACATTTGGAGTTGGGGTGTTGATGAATTGTGGGAATTTTGATCCATAACTTTGTCTAATCGCCGAGTTTATAGATTTTTCAAATGCAAATTTAAATTTAGCTGGCAGGATGACTTCTTCCCCTTGTTTACCTAAATCGCAAACTAATTCCACTGATAAAATATTCGTTGGTTTTGGCTTTTCAACTGGTGCTTTAGGTTTGGTTTCCTTGACTTCTTCTGGTCTGGCCAAGACTATGTTAGACAAATCTAAATGTTGCTTAGATTTTAAGAATTCGGTCAATTTTACAACTGAATCAGCATTAATTGAACCTAAATGAGCCAAGACGTCCCCCTTTAATAATCTACCATTTGGACCAGATGCTGGAATCTTGGCAATTGCATCGCCAACAGAAATATGGTTTTCGTGTAAGACTAATTCAACAGCTGGGGACAACTTTTGTTTTGGATTTGCTGGTTGCCAAATACCAGAAGAAGCTGCTTTCTCGGATTTAGCAGGTTTAGTTTCTTGTTTTTTAGGGGCTTGCTTTGGTACTTCTTGTTTCTTTGGTGGTTCTGCCTTTGTTGCAGCAGCAGGGGCAGCATGTTCTTCAATTTCAGGTTTAGCTAAAGTGCTCAAATCATCATCCTGTTCAGCAATGAACGCAATTGCCTTTCCAACAGGAACACCTTTGGCACCTTCTCCGACCAAGATTTCCCACATCTTGCCATCATCGACTGCTTCGACATCAATTGTGGCCTTATCGGTTTCAACTTCTAATAATACATCACCTGAATTAAATGCTTCTCCTGGTTTGAACTTCCATGATATAATACCACCTTCTGTCATTGTAGGTGACATTGCTGGCATCTTGAAGACTGATGCTGCATTTATGATGGAAGTATTATGGAAAGGTCTAGATTTTATGATAGTTTCATTGATTGTAGACTTGATGACACTTCTTGCTCTAATCATGATGTAGTGGGGGATCTAAACGAATATATGCTAAGGCTACCAACAGTTATAGAACTTCTGTAAATGATATTTATGTGTGTTCTAATTTTTTCATAGTTAAATTGATATTGAATGTTTAATTAAACAGTAAAAAAGTCGTTCGGATTAATAATGCCGATGAAAAACGGACGCGACATTTCCGGATATAAACCCAACATCGGAGACATTTACCGAAGTGGTTGAAAATGTCGTCTTGGTCACATGCCCTGATCACGTGATTTGAGATGTGGTGACGGGCGGGTTTCTACTTTGTTTGAATGTTCTTTCGCTCCCGTTTTTCTCCTCCCCTTTTTTTGATTCTATTTTTGCGTTTATCCGAACCCGGGGATTTCAGGATATTACTTGCAGTAGCTCTCCTTACACAACAAGAGAAGAGAACTAAGAACAAGAGATTTACGAATATGTATTAGCATATCATACATCTATCTGACACTCGTTTTATAAACCCTGCTATCTTGTTCATTCGTTTGTTTACACATTGCTTATATTTTGATCTAAAAAAAAAGTGGTAAGCTACAAGTGTACAAGAATTCAATATCAATTTCAATAAATTTGACAAAAGTTCATTTTCTGTTTTGTTACTCCTACTACTACTACCTCAACCAACCCCATATTATTGACATTGGTAGACTTATTTGATCGGCAAGTCCATATAGGCTAGAACTAAACAATCTTTTCGGTATCATTGTCTTTTGATTATACTACAACATCAAACGTATCAAATCTTAAACTCATTTCCATAACAAATTCTGTGGTAGGCTAAGAAAAATCCTTGGTACGGAGACAATACATACAAAAATACAACAACCAACAAAGAAATAGAGAAAGAACGAGAAAAAAAAGGAAAAAAGGAATTCAGATTTTTCTATTTCTAACAATTTATTACAGCCTCAAAATACTTATTTACCCACCCACTAACAAGAGATTAACCAAAAGATCCAAATATAGAAAAAGACACTCATTCTACAAACTCGCACATATAGAAAGACTATAGAGATATTCTCACAAACAACTACTATAATTTCGTACCTACAATGAGTACAAATAAAACCATGCCACCAACAATAACGTCAAGACTAGCGAATTTCCTACAAATGAAACCTCTAATATCGACAATAAAGAAATACTCGCGATTCATAGGACCTGGTTTAATGGTTAGTGTTGCTTATATGGATCCAGGTAACTATTCCACAGCAGTGGCAGCAGGCTCGGCATACAAATATAAATTACTATTCCTGATTTTCTTATCAAATTGTTTGGCGATATTTTTACAAATTCTAGCCGCTAAATTAGGAGCAATCACTGGTTTAGATTTGGCTAGTAATTGTAAAGCCCATTTTTCATTTAGGACTAATGTTGTCTTGTATATATTGACCGAAATTGCTATTATAGCTACTGATTTGGCGGAAGTGGTTGGTACAGCAATTGCATTAAACATTCTACTTAATGTCCCATTGTTATTAGGAGTAGTGATTACTGTGGTTGATGTTTTGGTGGTGTTGATGGCATATAGACCAAAAGGACCCCTTATATTTATACGAATTTTTGAATCATTTGTATCTTTATTAGTAGCTGCCACTGTTGTATGTTTTGCAATTGAGTTATATCAAGTCGGAAATGATTCAAGCATTAACTTCTCCCTAGGAGAGGTAATGTCTGGATTCTTACCGAGTCCTGAAGTTGTTGATATGAGTGATAGAAAAGGTGGAAATGGATTATTTTTAAGTTTGGCTATTTTAGGTGCTACCGTGATGCCCCATTCTTTATATCTTGGTTCTGGATTAGTGCAGGCAAGATTGAAGGATTTTGATATTAAGAATGGACACTATTATAATAAATCAAAAGTTTTTGAAGAGCCATCAGCTGCAGAAGAAGAAGACTACAACATTACACCTTCATCTTCTTCAATGGAATTTAATAACATTACCCCAGTAGGTACTCCAGTCGATCCAAGTTCTTTACCATTTGGACATAATCCACTTCAAGACCATTATGAAAAAGATGACGAGGATACTCTTGATCCAGAGGATGAAGATGATAATTATAGACCTTCCATTCATGCTATTGATGATACTATGACATATACGATTGTTGAATTGGTTATTTCATTATTCACTGTGGCATTATTTGTAAACTCTGCAATTTTAATAGTTGCAGGTGCCACTCTTAACAATAATAATGACAGTTCAAACGCTAGACGTGATGATGACGGTAAGGATTCAGATTCGGATTCAGATAATGAAGATGATGACCATTCGCAAAACGGGAGTTACGAAAATGCCGACTTATTCACCATCTACAAATTATTAAATAAACACTTATCCCCTACTGCTGGGTTTGTATTTGCCTTGGCATTATTATGTTCTGGTCAAAGTGCAGGGGTTGTATGTACATTAGCTGGACAAATGGTTTCTGAAGGTTTTTTGAATTGGACTTTCAACCCAGTTGTTAGAAGATTGATCACTCGTGCATTAGCTATCATGCCTTGTGTATTTGTTGTTTCAGTTGCAGGGAGAGAAGGTTTAGGTCAGATTTTGAATAGTAGTCAAGTGGTTTTATCCCTTTTGTTACCATTTGTCACTGCTCCTTTGATTTATTTTACTTGTAATAAGAAGATTATGAGGGTACCTATATACACCCGTGATGGTGATGAAGAAGATCTTATGGTGGACCAAGACCAACCAGTCGATCCAGAACTAGGTGAATCGGTGGGTTTTAAAGGTGATTTCACAGCTTCAACTAAAGTAGGTAAGCCATTTAAGAGTAGTGAGTCAGCAATTCGCCTTCAGGATTTACGTAATTCTCATCCATGTGCTGGATGGGATTCTGAGCATGAAGAAGATGGACAATTACAAAGACCTGAAGAACAACCTTTAATTATTTCCGCTAGTGCTTCTATAAACTCCAATTCCAACGTCGTATTAAAGCCCACGAATATAGAATATTCACAATCGCAGATGGTGGCTACTGAACCTTCAAGAACAGTAGGTGGAGATGATTTGGTGGCCACTGGTTTCCCAGTGGAAGTATATGAAGGAAGAGAAGGTGGATTGTTTAGGATAAAAGCATACCGTGATTTTAGTAATGGTATTTGGACTTCAATTTTTGCCGTTTTGATTTGGGGATTTATTACTTGTTTGAACTTATATTTGATTGGAAGTATGGCGTTGGGATATGATGTTCCTTTATAGTGATTCTTTTCACTTATTTATTTATTTCTTGTTAGCTTTTTTTTGCATTAGAATAGACTGATTGATTTTTTTGAGTATTATTTAAGGTAAATGTTAGAATTGCGTATGCAAGGAATTGTAGTTTTGCATCAGTAGCTCAAAAGAAGAGTGATTAAACTCTTAAAGGGCATATTCCGAATTGGATGAGTTGCAGTATAATGGTCTTCTTTCCCATTTTCGATTGTATCATTTCCTGAGAGTAATTGACTACAGTTTGAGAAGAATTGTTGCAAAACTTGCTAAATTAATCTTACGGAATATTGAAGAGCTGAAGAGGTTAAGATCCAAGGAAGATAAGAGATACTGACTTCCAATCTTGACTCGGCAAGCTCTCAAAAACACTATCCTTTAATGATCTTTTTCTGTTATTAATCAGTTTGAGCTACATACTTGCTCTGAACATAACGGTAAGTGTAGAGGATCTAGAACGTCAATGTGTCAGTAAACGGTTTAAGTTTTGGCGATGTACACGCACAACCAAAAATAGCAATTACGGCTTCATGTTATTTTTTTGTTTGTTTGTTTGTTCAGTACTGTACTCCTTGACTGCAAGATAATCTTACCACAAATATCAACACAGTTATCGCAACTAGTATGTCATTGACGCACTTGGGACATTAAGAAGTGTCAGATGTGTTTCAACCAACATCGCCCCTTTCGTTACGAATTCATGAAATACTGTTCAACTACAAATTCTTGTCTAACAAGTTATATGCAGAACAATTCTTTTATACAGGGAATTTTCGTCTACATTGTATCAATCTGTAAAATAAAAAAGTTTTGCTATTTTACACATTACACAATCAATCTGATACGCGTTCAAAATCAGCTTCCTTTGGTTATGACATAACAGTTTTATGATATGCTATTTTACACATTTTTATACACACACAGTTATTATAGTTTTTTTTTTCAGAACCCTTGTCTCCTTGATTGGGAGAAAGTTAATGTCAGCTTAAAATAAATTCAAGTCTTTGCACATTGGTCAACGATAAACGCCTAAGTTTAGCTTCACAGCCGTAGAAGACTGTCAGTGCTCATTTGATTATGACCTTTGTTGGTCGTAGTATGGGCTGCTAAAGCAACTTATATAAATATGATGACAGGTAAATATCTTGGAAGAATTAGCACATGCTAACCCGAGCGTAATCAAGTGGTAATGTGTAAAACGAGAATTGAAAGGATCTCAAGGTACAACCGTTCATGTGTAAGTTATTAATTTTACAGGTTATCAGCTCGATTTTGCGTGTTTATCTATTTTTTTTTAATTTTTTTTGTTATTAAACAACAATTTTTTTGCTTTTCTTTTTTTCACGAGGAGGATCAACGAGCGAACTTTCCCTTTCATTTGAGACAACACCATATTACACATACCCATCATTTTATTGAAGTGTGTGACGACAAAGGAGAGGAAAAGAGAAATTAATTGATAGAAGAGATACAGACCTGGATACAAACTCATATACACATTTACTTAAGAAAAGAAGGATTCACAACTGTCTTTTTTCTCAAGAAACACCAAGGTCAAAAGTTTTACAACACAGAGATCACAAGAGTTGTAAACCAAATATAACAATCGAAAGACGTGTTGGAGGCATATATTTGAAGCTGCTGATACATAAGTTCTACATCGTTAAAGAAGGGAACAAATCTACAATCAACTTTTATTATACTATACCCTACTACGCCCACATAATCAATTGAATTACGTGTGGCATTTGATCAAATACCAAGACACTTCCACTTTAATACAGTAAGCACAAAATGGTTTCTTTATATGATGTAGGAACCCGTTGCTGGTACCCAGATGAAAAATTGGGATGGATAGGTACCATAGTTAAATCAAACAAACAAGAAGGTGACAAACATATACTAGAATTTGTCGCTGAAAATGACGAATCTCAAATATTCACAATAGAAACTGACAATGTATCGGAAGATAACGACAAATTACCTCCATTGCGAAATCCACCAATCTTAGAAGCTGCTGAAGATTTGACCAGTTTATCATATTTGAACGAACCGGCAGTTTTACAAGCAATTAAATTACGTTATTCCCAATTGAACATTTATACTTATTCAGGTATTGTTTTAATTGCAACTAATCCTTTCCAAAGAGTTGATCAACTATATTCTCAAGATATTGTTCAAGCTTATGCTGGTAAAAGAAGAGGTGAATTAGACCCCCATCTTTTTGCAATCGCGGAAGATGCTTATAGATGTATGAAAGACAATCAAGAAAACCAAACTATTGTGGTAAGTGGTGAATCAGGTGCCGGTAAAACTGTTTCTGCTAAATTTATAATGAGATATTTTGCTACTGTCGAAGAAGATATAGATTACCACCCTCATCAAACGAGTGAACAGAAAGCGGATATGTCAGATGTTGAAAAACAAATATTGGCAACTAACCCTATTATGGAAGCGTTTGGTAATGCCAAAACTACCAGAAATGACAATTCTTCCCGTTTCGGTAAGTACTTGGAAATATTGTTTGATAAAGAACTTTCGATTATTGGGGCCAGAATAAGAACGTATCTTTTAGAAAGATCGAGATTAGTCTTCCAACCCGATACGGAGAGAAATTATCATATTTTTTATCAATTATTAGCTGGTATGAGCCAAGAAGATAAGGAGAAATTAGGATTAACTGATGCAAGCCATTTCATTTATACCAATCAAGGTGGTTTACCAGAAATTGACGGAGTTGATGATGCAGAAGAATTCCAAATCACCAAAGATGCATTGGAATTAATTGGTATAGATGAATCTCAGCAATTTGAGATCTTCAAAATTTTAGCTGGTCTTTTACACATTGGTAATATTAATATTGCTCCGACTAAGAATGACGCCCATTTATCAAGTGATGACCCAAGTGTTGTAAAGGCTTGTGAATTATTAGGTATTGATCCAGTTTCATTTGCTAAATGGTGTACAAAGAAACAAATCACAACCAGATCAGAAAAGATTACTAGTAACTTGAACCATAAACAATCCATTGTTGCAAGAGATTCTTTTGCCAAATATATTTATTCGGCTACGTTTGATTGGTTGGTTGATTACGTTAACAATGATTTATGTCCAGAAGAAGTTGCCAACAGAGTTAATTCGTTTATTGGTGTTTTGGATATTTATGGTTTTGAGCATTTCGAAAAGAATTCTTTTGAACAATTCTGTATTAATTATGCCAATGAAAAATTGCAACAAGAATTTAATCAACATGTGTTCAAATTGGAACAAGAGGAATATATCCAAGAACAGATCGAATGGTCTTTTATTGATTTCGCTGATAATCAACCTTGTATTGACTTGATTGAAAATAGATTGGGTATATTGGCATTATTAGATGAAGAATCTAGATTACCATCTGGTAATGAAGAATCATGGATTGAAAAATTGTATCAAAATTTGAATAAGGAACCAACCAATAAAGTTTTCAAGAAACCTAGATTCGGTCAAACCAAATTTATCGTTAGTCATTATGCATTAGATGTCACTTATGATGTTGAAGGGTTTATTGAGAAGAATAGAGATACTGTTGGTGAAGGACATTTAGATGTTATTAAGAACACAACTAATCCATTATTGCAAGAGATCTTGACAATCATCGATAAGAATGCTGCTGAAGTGGAAGCATCAAAGGCTCAAGAACCTAATAAAACTAGAGCCAAGACAGTCAACAGAAAACCAACGTTAGGTTCCATGTTTAAGAACTCATTAATTGAGTTAATGAAAACCATCTCCTCAACCAATGTTCATTATATTAGATGTATTAAACCAAATCAAGAAAAGAAAGCTTGGGAATTCGATTCATTAATGGTGTTATCGCAATTACGTGCTTGTGGGGTTTTAGAAACTATTAGAATTTCTTGTGCAGGTTTCCCATCAAGATGGACATATGTCGAATTTGCTGATAGATATCATATTTTATTGCATTCTCTGGACTGGATTAAGGTGATGAGCGGTGAAACAACTAAAGAATCTGTTAGTGGTTTATGTAATCAAATCTTGGATGCAAATATTGAAGATAAAGGAAAATATCAATTGGGTAATTCCAAGATTTTCTTCAAAGCTGGTATGTTGGCTCATTTTGAGAAATTAAGATCGGATAAATTATATAAATCAGCAGTCATGATTCAAAAACATTTACGTGGTCGTTATTATAGAAAGCAGTATCTTGAAACTCGTGGATTTTACATTAAATTACAATCTATGGTCCGTGGTCATTTGACAAGAGTAAGAGTTAAGGCTGAACAGGAAAGAGCTGCAGCCACTTTGATTCAAACGTCAATTAGAGGATATATGGCGAGAAAGCAATATCAAACCACCCTCTCTTCAGTTGTTACTTTACAAAAGGCGATCAGAGGATTACAAGCCAGAAGAAACTACCTTACTTTACGTACGGAAAAAGCTTGTCTTGTGCTTCAAAAATCTTGGAGAGGATATCAACAAAGAGCCGAATTCAGAAATTACAAGAAAGCTACTATTGTTGTTCAGTCTGCAATTAGAAGACAGTATGCTGTTCGTGAATTGAAGCAATTGAAGGTTGAAGCTAAGTCCGTGAATAAATTGAAAGAAGTTTCTTACAAATTGGAAAATAAGGTTATTGATTTGACTCAACAATTGACTTCCAAGATTCAAGAAAACAAGAAGTTAGCCGAAGAAATTACTAGCTTGAAATTATTGATGGAACAACAAGGTCAAGCACATGAAACCCTTAAGACTCGTGAACTTGAATTCAGTGAACAATTTGATGCTCAAAATGCGGACCATCAAGAAGAAATTGCTTCCTTGAACAGAGAACTAGAATCAATTCAAAACGATTACACCTCAGCTCAAACCAAGATTGAAGAATTATCCAAGGAACAAGCTGAATTGAAAGAAGAAGTCAAGAGAACCATTGAAGAATTACATAAAGCCAAGGATGATCTTGTTAAACGTGATACCATTGAAGTTGATTTGAAAACTCATATCGAACAATTGAAGTCAGAGCTTGCTCAACTTCAAAAACAAGTTGGTTCCGGAGAATTCTTACCAAAGCAAAGAAATGGGAGCATGGGTACCGGATACACCAATGGAAGTCGTACTAGAACTGCCAGTAAACGTCACAGCTCAGCATTGGCTTGGAATACTCCTAATTCTCTTGATTCTAGTAATCGTCCAGTCTCGTTCATTGCTGTATCCAATGAGGATCACGTTACCATCGATGATATTAATGATGAGTTATTCTCATTATTAAGAGATTCTAAGAAATTACACCGTGAAATTGTCGAAGGCTTATTGAAAGGTTTGAGAATTCCACCTGCTGGAGTTGCTGCTGATTTAACTAGAAAAGAAGTTTTATTCCCTGCTAGAATTATCATTATTATCTTGTCTGATATGTGGAGATTAGGATTAACTAAAGAAAGTGAAGAATTCTTGGGTGAAGTATTATCATGTATTCAAATGATTGTTCAAGGCTTAAAAGAGGATGAAGTTATTCCAAATGGTGCCTTCTGGTTATCCAATACTCATGAATTGTATTCATTTGTTTCGTATGCTCAACAAACCATTATTGCTAATGATACCTTATCTCATGAAATGAGTGAAGAAGAGTTCAAAGAATACTTGAAGTTGGTTGCAGTTGTCAAGGAAGATTTCGAATCTCTCTCATATAATATCTACAATATGTGGATGAAGAAGATGGAAAAGGATTTGGAAAAGAAGGCAGTTTCGGCGGTTGTTATGTCACAATCTTTGCCAGGTTTCATGGCTCCGGAAAACTCTCCATTTTACGCTAAGGTTTTCTCTCCAGGTGTGCAATACAAGATGGATGATATCTTAAGTGTTTTCAACTCAATTTATTGGTCCATGAAGTCTTATTTCATTGAACCTAAGGTAATGAATGAAGTTATTATTGAGTTGTTAAGATTCATCGATGCGTTGTGTTTCAATGATTTATTAATGAAGAGAAACTTTTTGAGTTGGAAGCGTGGTTTACAATTGAATTACAATGTTACTCGTTTAGAAGAATGGTGCAAGGGTCATGAAATCCAGGAAGGTTCTGCATACTTGAGTCATTTATTGCAAGCTGCTAAATTATTACAATTGCGTAAGAACACTCCTGAAGATATTGGAATAATTTATGAAATCTGTTATGCATTGAAACCAATTCAAGTACAAAGATTATTATCACAGTATCTCGTTGCTGATTATGAAACCCCAATCGCTCCTAATGTATTACAAATTGTTGCAAATAAGGTGAGAGAATCTAACGATTCCGAAGAATTATTTGAATTGGTTAACACTGACGGTCATTTCAATGATCCATTTAGAACCATTGATTTGAGGCCATTTTCAAGAGTGGAAGCTTATGTACCAGCGTGGTTGAATCTTCCTGCAGTAAGAAGAA
Source organism: Hemisphaericaspora xylofermentans (assembly GCA_002105455.1). Lineage (NCBI taxonomy): Eukaryota > Fungi > Ascomycota > Pichiomycetes > Serinales > Debaryomycetaceae > Hemisphaericaspora > Hemisphaericaspora xylofermentans. The sequence continues at coordinate 17,901 of NDXA01000015.1, read as the reverse complement.
TTGTTGAGTTAGTGGCGAAGAACGCCTCCGCACAAGAAATAAATTTTGGATTACAGGGTGATTTAGACGAGATAGAAGATGAAGAATTTGAAGTTGAGCAAGTTGTTATGGTTGAAGGTTCTTAGAGAAGTTTGTTTCTTCAGATTATTTGATTGTTTTAATTATTGTGAAACTTGTGTATAATTTAAAGGTGTATCCTCTAGCGTTTTAGGACAAATAAACATAAATCGATGTTTTAGATAAATATATTACTTTTATACCGACTCTGTCTTTGAAATACTCTATTTGTTAACTTCCACTTCTGTCTTCGTTTTCATTTGCAAGGCATGTACACCCTGATTCTTAATCTCGTCATCTAATAAGCTATACACCAATCTATGTCTAGCTGGTAAAGTTTTACCCTCGAATTTAGCGCTTATGATTTCCAATCTAAAATGAGACTCAGTAACGTTTGTAGCTCCTCTAATACCTGCATGATGAGCATGTTTAGCTGAATCATTGACAATCTTTAAATATGATGGTTGGAATGCTGATTGGATTTTAGAAAGGATGGATTGCTCTATGGGTCCAGGGATTTCTGAATGTATTACCCTGCTTGCTGTTGTGTTGGTTGACATGCTTCTGAGTACTCTTTTGAACATAGTTATGAAGGAAATGATGACCAATGTTTATATAGGTTAATCGGGTGCTCTTAGATTTTATCGCAAGGTTTCAGATTCTTCTTGTAAATTTCATTTAATTTGTGACTGCATATAATGATCTTTCTCTCCTTCGTTCAATTGCTGCAAAATCGACTATTGCAATGTTTCAACCTCTTCACGTCCGTTTTCCTTATTCAGATCTACTTTATTTCTAATTGCCAACCAATATGTTGCAGAATTCTAAAAGGGTAAAATTTTGTATTTGCTGTTCCAATGCCATCAATTATTTCCAATAAAAATGACTACTTGATTCACGTCTTCTTTTCAAATGTGTTAACTTGAAACATGATTCTAAAGTTTTGAATTCACCAAACGTCGGTTCTAATGTGAAGTTGTTTCTATATGCATTCAGAATAAACTCGGTGGTTTTTTTGAATGCTATGCCCAATTTGGTTCCAGAATCAGCAATTTTTTTTTGAATTACGAATGTTGCTCTACCAGAGCAAGGTAAGCCTTCCAATACAAAGCTAACAACGTCAAAGGAGCATGTCATAATCCACGAAATAACTCATTGGTTTACTCAAAGGAAAATTAACCATCATGGAAAAATAGTGTTTCAGACACATTTGTAAATGTGGAAATTCCTTAACTTCGCAAATTCATAGCCAGGAAATTATCATGTTCTGCTTTAGGCTTCAAATTGGTCAACTCTTTTGTCTTGATACCCATACAATTTGAATTGATTTATATTTTGATTGGTTATACGTTCAGCAATGTTCCACATTCTTTTATTTTCCTTTTGAATACTGTCTTTGGGAAGACATGTAATTAGTATAGATCCTGCTTTAATTATAACTACAATGGATGTTCATTGCTGTAATAATATAAAGATAAATTAAATAATCTGTTTATAAAGCCAATATTAAAAGTACAAGAAAGATCGAAAGATTAAAACTACGGAACAAATGACACAAATCTAATTTCGTTTAAAATAGTCACGGTAGACACCTCTCACCACTGTAATAATCGATTCCCTACCAGCATAGATTGGAACCAATCCAATAACTATGAAAGTAGTGTATAACCAAATCAACGACACAGTGACATAACCCTTAAAGTAAGCAGCAGAAAAGATCCAATCACGATATAAAGGCATTGGCCAAAGAACCCATGTTACTAGTAAGATGAAAATAGCAGCCCCAGTTGCAATCTTAATCCATAAATCCAATTCTTTTGATGACAATTGCTGTGGATTTTTTAAGAAAGCAGCTTCTTCATCAACAATACGTTCAGAAGATTCCCTAGTAGATTCGTTAACTTGTACTTTAACTTCTTCGGTTTTTCCAATGGATTCATCACCAGAGTTGATTTCACTTGTAGATTCGCCGTCAACTACATCATCTGCTTTCACCAAGATGTCAGCGTCTTGTAAAGTGGTCCAATCGAATTTACTAGGATAGACAAATGAAATGATTACACTTGCAATACCAGGCAATAATAAAGCAGTCAAAGATCCGTATAAGGCAGGCAATTGATAACCAAGGGTGATAATTGTGGCAGTACCATATAATTTCTTAGCAGTAGTGATCCAGACAGTGATACCAGAAATTAAACCTAAAACTGGAGAAACAAATGCTGCGAGTGGAGTTTGTCTATCCCAAGTAATGGTGAAAATCAATGGAATAACACCAGGACAAATAATCATAGGATAGAAATAACCGTAGAAAGTCATGTTGACACCAACATAATGCAACATAACACTCCAAGCAGCAGCACCAATACCAAAAATGACACATCCAATATGAGAGACTCTAATCAACGATTTGTTTTTGGCTTGTGGGTTGATATATTTCTTATAAATGTCAAATGAAAGAATCGAAGAAACCGAAACCATTTGAGCAGAAACAGTGGAAGTAACTGCAAGATAAATGATCAATAATAATGCACCAACACCACCATTACCTAAGATAGCTTTTAAAACATATGGTAAAATAAACCCAGATTGGATTTCATAATCAGTTAAAGCACGAGGATAAGTTGGGAATGATGGATCCTTTTCCAAAACAATAGCAGCACCTCCAATAATGGCACCCAATGGCCAAACGTTGGAGAAAATGAAAATTGCGGCAAGTAAATAAGCTGGAACGGTAGCCTTTGGACTGGCACTGAAAGTCTTTTGCCAGAAAGACGAATCTAAAACAGTAAGCCCGAAGTTACCACAAGTCAAAATTAAACCAAAAAATAAGGCACCTTGTGACTTACCAGTGATTACAGAACCAGCATAATTCCCTTCAATGTATCTCTCACTGAAGTTAGACAATAAATCATATAATCCATCAATACCGCCGATTTGTTCTGAAGTTAACACAGCAGTGTTAAGATAAACCAATACAAGAAGTAAGATTAAAGTATGAACAAAATCAGTCAAAAAAGTAGCTTTCAACCCACCAACAACTGTGTATAACAAAACCCCAAATGGAATCAACATAGTAGCGGCAACAATATGTAAATTACCAGCAATAATTGAAATGGCACCAGAAGCACCCAAAATCATTGAGGAACAAGATAATAAGTTATTAGTCAATGCTAAGACTAGATATAACAAATGATTATATTTACCGTACCTTAATTCGACAATTTCTAAAGAAGTATGTGCATTTGGAATCTTTTTCTTTGCGTGAATACCAATCATTGACATAACAGCAATTTGAACAGCTAAACCAGCACCGAAATAGAAAGAAGCTTGAATCCCATAAGAGTACACCATAGTACTAACCCATAAGAATTCAGTAGCCCAAGACCAACTGGAATAAACTGCAGAAGCGGAAAGAAATGTCCCTACACTTCTATCCGCCACGGAAAATGTTTCAGTACTATTATTATTTTCATTCATGTATTTTGCTAAGAATTTGGTGGTCAAGATCATACCACCAGCAAACAAGGCACCAACACCTACTAAGATACCATATCCTGATGCTTGTGTTAATAAGAAGACGGTTGAAGTAGCCTCAGACATTTTTTGTTTCTATCGCTATATCCTTGAAGTTTGTCTTAATTTAAGTATGAATTGTAATGTCTTTGAAGAATTGAAGGAGACATCAAGGTTTATATATTTCAACAACTCGGATCAAGTCTGAAAAAGTTTTTCGTTATCTAAAGGGATTGGCATATTGTTACCAGCCGTTTTATTGTATGGTATTTTATTGGCAATAGTTGATGACATTCGTTAGTTTCTTGCTATAGTACACGTGATAACTGTGTTCGAAGTTGTGGGTTTTCGCAATAGAAAAATAAGATGATTGCAAAATCTGTGGCTGCGAATGAACAGTTTAAATTTTTCTTGTTGTTGTTGTTCTTAACTCCCAGAACTTAAATACTTACGAACAACGTAATTACAAAGATGTAATTGGAATTTCACAAGGAAAAGATTGACGGATAAATCTCATTCTGGATATCTGATTGGATGTGGATCCAAGCCACCGCTTTATCAGTAATTGGTTATGTTCGTATTAGTTTTTACTCTTAGCGAAGCCCACGCGAATCTAATTTTTGACAGCATGTGTGGTTTTAAGAAGCCTTGCATGCATGTACTAGATATCATCACACACCCGTAGATCTTGTTCCGCTCTCAATTTTAATGTAATCATGAAATTATTCGCAATTTCTAGATCTTTTGTCAATCAGGTTAGCTCTTGAAACCGACAGTGTGCAGTCCTCTTCTGGGATCAGAACAAGGAAGATCTCTTATCGAAGCGGAAATGACAGAGAAAGGAGTTAAGAACAGATGGAATAACGGATATCTCATGAGCTATTTCTTTTGCATGGCTAAAAGCTTTCAATACAATAAACGAAATGATAATACAATGGTATGGGAAACCTATCCGTTTCATGGAGTTGTATGGGGAAACGGAGTTTTCCGCACTGTGGTTGAAGTTTGAAGTAAATTGTGGCAGCAAAGAAAATTTAATGAAAATTTTCTCAAGCGAAGAAAAAAAAAGTATTGTTTGCAAGAAACTGTGGATATTTTCCATTTTCCGTTTAACATTTAAAAATTAAATTGAATTATACTTAATTACACTATGTAAATTAAACAAGTCATAAGGGCCGCCTGCGCACTCACTGTTGAGACTAAATGGGAAAATTAATTAAGTCATAAGGCCCACCTTCGACCGCGTTTGAATTGACTTTTGAGAATGTCTATGCGAAGAACCTGTTGAATTTAATTCCGACACATAAGATTATTTTATATTATTATTTTTATATTATTATTTACTATGTTATGATAGAATAGATGAACTGATTATTATGTTTAAGGGTCAAAGAATTATAAATACAGGTGAATTTCACCAAGGATCTTTTCTCGAAGGAGAATAGAAGAGAGGAAGATTGATAGAACGAACAGAAGTATAACTTTAGAGAAAGAGACGACTATAAACATATTATTAGAACATCCACGCTATCACATAACACATACCGACAAGTCTATTTATTACTTGTCCTTTTTTATTGAATATACGTGATTACGGTTTATATACGTGATCATCTATTTCCATTACCTACGCGAGTAGTCAAGTTCTAGTCTTTTTCTCAACAGAACCAAAGAACTATTTTTTACTGAAGAAAAGTTGGTTTTCCCAATTAGGAAGGATGTAGGGTCTGTAAGTCACACTCTCAATAATGTCACTGAAATTGTTGTAGGTGTGTGGGAACCAAATAGTCTCATATCACGTGCACTAGAAACGGAAAAGTTTTCACTACGTTTATATTAAGTTAGATGAGCCGACTTACATTTTTCATATAGTCGCTTCTTCCTTTTAATCAATCAATCCAATAGTTATTTCTTAAGTCCAATAATAAACTCGCGTTCATTGAGGCATATCTATAACAGAAATGCTTGGATTATCTAATTGTATTTGTATTGGAAAGAGTGTATCATTGGTGAGCTAAGTCCATATCACTTTTCTTGTCACCTGAGATAAACCAGTTGCTGAACAAAATGTGATCATTTCTATTGACATGGTTCTCTCGAAACCCTCTTGTCATACTTGTTCTCTACAGCTCAGTATGCGGGCTATCTGGCAAGGTGATACCTACTACGTACGCTTTGAAGCAATATAGAAGAGTTGAAAGAATTAGCTTGGAGGTGCGAATTGTTGGTATACCTTAGGTTTCTATATTAACTAAGACTTATTATCTTGGGCAGTGGAAAGCAATTTCATTTTCTTTTGCGTGGTTATCCATTCAATACCACTGAACCGGCAATAGAATACACATACATTTACAACTACTAAATTTCTATCTGCAAATAATGCATCACAGTAACAAACTTACATAGTGATAACAAATCTAAGTAAAAAAAAAACAATCAATCTACTCATCCATCGCCCATTACTATACCCAGCCATTGCATAATCTATCATATCTAATACTCTCGTAGACTACACTACTTTACTCATCAAGCAATCGCAACAAAACATCCTGCAAATCTTTCTTCCCCACATTACTCTCCCAAACCCGATGTCCACCAGCGCCTTTAACAATAACCCATTCTCTGGTCTTATCACTCCATAAGCTAATCTCGCGTTGCCACTTACCCCAATTTACAGATTTCTTAATCATATAATCACTAGACACAACCATGGAAGTAATACCACTAATGTCACTTTCCATCACTTCATTATATGACAAAATACCAGACCATAATTGTTCCTGACTCCTAGCTCTAATATATCTGGACAGATATACGCTATCCCTACCAAATATTCGGCTTTTACTTGAATATTTCATGGGATGCCATAACCAATGCCAACCAATCCTCAACCCCAATGGAGACAAGATGCCTCTCATCCACAACTTCATACCAGTAATATTCTCCATCAACTCCAACTCCCCCTTAAAAACTCCCAGCTTTTCATTCTTATATCCACGCCCCGAAAATGACCATTTCCGCAATAGGTCCCCGTGCCAGCCATCTACAAACATAACCAGGTGCATGTGGGCCCGATTCCGACTAGCAAAGTGTAGGGTGTATAACGCCCCGATATCGAATCCGATCATGCTGAATGGTCCTGTAACGCCTTCTTTATCAAGTGCTTCCATAAGATATTCATTTATGACCCCTATAGAACTTGGAGGTGGGGCACTATCTGAAAATCCCACCCCAGGACGGTCCCATACGCAATATCTCTGTATTTTATTTAAATGCCACAATTCTTGAATCCATTCTTGAAACACCTCAGAACTGGACAACTGTCCACCTTCAACTAGAACAATAGGTTGAGTCGTGGAGTTGCTTTCCCCGTAAACATCTCCAAAACAAGCCAAATGAACCCGAAACAGATTATTATGGACAGGGATGAGGTTTCCCCAAGGTTTCTCATGGGTGTCGAACGCGTTAAGGAATATTGTGAAACTCATACACCAAATGACCCAAAGGATGAAGAGTTCTACAATAAACTTGCAAAATATAATACAAAGCTCGCTAAGAGTGCGTCGAGTCTCAATTCGTCCAGTATATCTTACTTCTTGTTCATTTCTGGCTTTCTCTACCCAACGATCAGCCACCGAATTAATAGCCGAATTCAAACATGTCCATGAGATGAGAAAGATTCCTAATCCCGCTAAACGATGTCTCGTGACAGGGACTAACATGATCGCGAAAAGGTCGATCAATAGGAGTGCGGAGACAAGTACCCCTGCGACACGCTCATAATGGGAAGGCACAGCAAAAAACCAGAGATGGATAGAATTAATCAACAAACAAACTACCACCAAATCAAGTTCCAAAAATGATTTTCCGGGATTGTTAAACCATGGAAGTGGAAGGAATTCACTAATGATGAGTACGAGGAGAAGGATTAGGTTTAGATTTCGTAGGATTTTAATTAATAATTGGAGACGACGGATGTGTGAGAGCTTGAGGGGGGACACTTGTGGATTGGAGGGGTCTAATAATGGTTGGGATTCTAGTTGGTTAGAAGTTAAAGGTGGTGGAGCAGGATTGGGTTGGGGTTTGGGTTGTTGACATTGGGATATTGTAGAATCAGGCGTGTGGGAGGAGGCAGAGGGATGTTGGTCTGGTTGAATGTCTGGCTCTGGTTCTATTGATTGATATGTTGGTGTTGTTGTTGACATAATTGAGTGATGATCTCTAGGAGATGATGGTTTGATTTCAGATGCGGAGTTGATCTTTTTTTTTGTTGCTAGTAGTTAAAGCTGTTGATAACTACGGATTTAAGTTTTCGCAATCGTAACATGGTTTACTTGCTTTTATCCACGGAGGCGCTGTGATAGTTTATCCAGTGAAATAAAATCATGATAAATGTTCATGGTTGGTTTATATTTATATAATTCTATTCATTCGAAAGAGAGCTCCAATTAAGCATCAGCCCGGCTATTACACGTGAAATAATACTTGAGCTAATGTCCTCCTGACCATCCCCTTATACAATTTTTTTTCCCTTTTGGTGGATACACCTGGACTTATATTCAATACGAGAAAATTAATTTGCTAATAACCTACCTCAGGTCGCCCGGGAATCGTTCTAATATCATCAAGGCAGTATAGCCGAATCTTAATGTGTTGTTGAGGTATTCAGATCAACATAGGACCTAAAATAATTATATTCAACGACAAACTGCTAGCCATCCCAGAATATAAACACAATTCTTATCGATTTATGTCCTCGACCTTTGTCAGAAAAGCTAAATATTACAAGATGAGAATGGTCAAGTAGAATATCAAAATTAACTAAATCAAATCAGCACCTTCAAAACCAGAATGTTCCAAGTGTTCTGTTTTGAGGTCAGTTAAATTGGATTTCAGAACATAATATTATTGGCTGAGAAATCTTATCCTAGGACAGAAGTAATTCAATTTTGTCAGTCAAGAACATTCAATTTATCCAGGTAATCAACGTCCAATAGACTACTGCGTTTCTAAAACAATAAAATCAAAATGTTCCAGCCCCAATATTGAACACGGGACAGAACTGAACCAGAGTTCAATGCTAGCAGGATTTAGGCAATTGTCCAAATTTTGAGTGAATTATACCAGGATTGAGATTAGAAAACTTCTTTGTACAAAATACAGATTAAATATAAGTTCTCTAAACAAATTTTACGATTTTCTGTGTCAACGAAATATGCGTCGCATGGCGTTAGAACGTGATTATCGGATCGAAGTAGTCAACTATAATTTCAACCCTCTTGGTAGGGTTAATCATAGCATCAAACTAACGTCGTATCAGTGGTTGCTGGTTGTTTTGTGTTTGTTTGGTTGACGTTTATCAAACTTTGAGGCTATCTGCGATAACTATACAATTCCAAGTTCCTAAAGGTTTCCAACGGGAGCTTATTTGATGATGTGGCGTAATATTATCCAGTTATATGCACTCTTCTTTATATACACGTTAATTTCTAGCTTGTTGGCGCATCCTCTCTCTCCTTTCCTCTAATGCAGCCTTTTGATTGTAAGACGTAACAGGGCTTTGCTGCACCCTCCCGCATCCCCAAAGTGTTGATTATAAATATTCGCTAAGTTGACTCATCGAGGTATATCAACAAAATGCTTGGCCTCGGTTATCTAAGGTTTGGTGGTATCATCGGATCTGCTGGGAAATATATACTTGCTAGGATTAATTGCAACTTATGCACGGTAAATAAGGTTATTTACAAATCAAAGGTTTGACATTATTTCCCCGGATTTAACTTGAATATTTTTTTTTTGTTTTTGAACAATGGGGTTAATGTGTTAAAAAAAGCTGTCTACATCTTGTGTCTGATTTGTGTCTGATTCCAGCTGCATTGTCAAAAAATATTCTATTTGTCAGTTCAAAATGTTGGGTAATTCAAAATTGCAAATATTGCCGGTTTAGTCAAAGAAGAATGCGTTTGACGTACTAATTGTGTCTTCCTTCACAACCAATCTCTATAGAACCAACAATACTTAAGACAATGAAGTAATGAGGAAATGGGAAACATTCTAGTTCTCGTGTAGCGTCATATACAATCTATTAAGGTATGAAAGAAGGTTATTATTAAGCCTGCTTTAAAACGTACACATCGTTTATCCTATCTCACATTGCCGGGACTGTTGTATACCAACCTCGACAATAGCAATTGCTTCCTGTAGACGACAATTGTTATCTTCGGCTTCTGTGCCCCTTGAATATTTTACTTTATTAATCAAGGATTCTTCATAGAACCCCACGAATGCCCGCGTTGCGAAATCGAAGAACAGTTTGCCAAGCTTTAGAAACGCAAAACCAAGCAGAAGATTAAATTAACCAAAGAAAGTCAAGTCCGAAACCAAAGAGGGGGGAACGATAAAGGATAGAACACTCTCACTTTAGCAACAATTATGCTTGTTTTTAGACGGGAGGAACATAGTGATTCATTTGAGCGGAAAACAAGAGTAGCGAGAATTCAACGTTATTCTTCAGGCAAATTCCAGATGATGTCATTTAACCATTCTGTTGAACTTTAGTACGATGCGTAGAGTTGTTGCATTAAAGCAAAGTAACTTAAACTTCAAACTTCGTCTTATCAAAATCTGTATTACGGTGTACTTTTGAAAATTGTTTCCCTCCTCCTACAAAATGTATACTCCGCATTTTGGCCATCGCTTCAATCTTCATTGCATATTTACACATTAGAGTGTAATAAACTAGAAATTGGTTACACCCATCAAAGTTAGAGGATGGCCAATTAAAATATTTGTTCTTTATATTGGTAATTCCTATGATACCAGTTGGTTCTAAGTAAATCTGGTTTAATTAATTCTTTAAAATTGCTAAAATCTGGAGTAAGAATTTAAAAAAATAATTCAGTTAACATTGGCACGTACTGGAATAATACTGCAATAAAGAAAAAATACAATTTTTTACGACACAAAAATATTTGCAGTTTATTAAGTTTTCCATGGAACTTGAAAAAAATTACAACATAAAGAACAATTGATGTAAAATCTGGGGTATACGGTACACGACCCCTGTTTTTCTGTTGATATTCCTGCATAGATTCATATCGCTCAACTCCGAAGGAATTGTGTTCAACCAGACAAAAATATTTTAGTATTAATTGCTTTATCAAAAGGCACAAATAAATAGCCGGAAAACTCCGATTTGTTGACTGAAAGGAAAATTTATTTTGTGCTCTTACCGAAACCTACTCCCCGAAATGCTTTGCAACTTATGCCAAAGTACAGCTTGAAAAGAATTTACCAACTAGGTATTGAGTTTTTTAGGTATACGTATCTCCCTTATAACTAAAACCTAAATTATCACCCAAGAAAAAGATGACTGCTAAAAAATAATAACCTAGCACCCAATAAATTAAAAAAGGTTGTTTCACTAACAACCACTAACAAAATTTGAAAAAAAATATAAAATGAGAGTAAAAAATAAAACAATTTTTAAAGTTTAAATAAATTTTTTAGAGCGTAAAGCTTAAAAATATTGGAAAAAATGTCTGACTGCTAGTTTGTATTCATTCATTCAAAGCAACTGTCCTCCAAACTGCAAATTAAAAGACACTTTTCTGGACATCTTTTTTTAAAAAAAATTCAACGCAATTTCTCTCTCTCACTTCTTTTTTTTATAAACCAGACCATTTTGTGGGGGAATAAGATAGTATAATCCCAGTCTACGTCTTCCCATTAGTCACCTTACATTCACAACTCAAACTTCAGCTGACAACTTGCTTTCATAGTCATTTACGTTGACAGTCACAAAACTCCACTGAACCAACAAAAGGGACACAGAAAAAAAATAACACTCATTTCGGACATTTTTCTGTGAACCTGACAGTCATTTGTAAAAGCTAAGTTAAAAGTCTTAAATCGGATAGAATAGACAGACAGACAATACTGACACCATGATGAACATGCAAACTTCCATGTCGCAGGAGTCGCCATTGTCGACACCGATCTCAACATCAACGACAACGGCAACGTTAATGGACTCAGCTGCTAGCACTCCCTTACCAACCCAGCCAATACCCAAAAAGTCACAACAGATCAAGACTGACAAACCAAGACCTCATGTTTGTACGTTATGTACCAGGGCATTTGCGAGACTAGAGCATTTGAAGAGACATGAAAGATCACATACTAACGAGAAACCATTCCAATGTGCTGCTTGCGGAAGATGCTTTGCTAGAAGAGATTTGGTGTTGAGACATCAACAGAAATTGCATGCCAGTTTACCTAATGTTATGAGAAGAGGGTCGAGTAAAGATTTGGATATTAATGAACATATTATCGTTTTACAGAATAACACCAATGCTAATGCTCCTTTGCCTGAATCCATGAATCACTTTCATTCACAACAGCATTCCAATGGACATGGCCGTGATTCTCCCGAATTTTCTCCAAGCAACAATGGAGCTAATGATTTCAAACCCCACTTCAGAACTGATTTGTTTGAAATGTCACACTCTCCTGTCAGTAGTAGCGGCGCTGGTGGGGGGACTGTTCTGCCACAACCTACTATTGGATCTCCTGTTCCAACTACCACAAGTCAAGATTCTCCTCGAATGAGCATTACTTTACATAGTAGTTCTCATAGAAATAGTGTATCATTCGGCCCTCCGAAATCCGCAACCAATGCTCCGCCATCCACAGTCGCATCCGCTGCATCTACAAAAAGAAGACCGTCAAAACAACCTGGACAACCTTCACCATTGGCAGAATCTCCAAAACGCATCGTTGCGCATCGTAATAGCATAGCAACTAAAACATCTCCACAGTCCCGTCATGCATCAAATAAGTCTACTCCGACTTCAATCGACGAGGTTCCACTCCAAAAATCAAACTCGAATAACTATCATCTCCCATCGTATATTATGAACAACTATCGACATGCATCATACTCGGCAGCATCTGGAATTGCGTATACTAGTAACAAAGGTGCATTAGAGATTCAAGAACATAATGTGGATTTAGCTGATTCGGCGCCCATACAGGTTGATTTTGCTACTCCTCAATTAAATCCTCACGATGCTGAATATCATAAGATGTTGGGATTTGAGCTTGATTGGCATGATATTGATAATTTGGATTTGAATGAGAAGTCAAAGCTGAAAAGTGTTAAGAGTTTGCAACATTTCTTTGAGAACTGTCATCATGAAGCTTCGTCAAATATCGGAAATAAAGAAGGTGGTGAGAATAAGGAGGAAGAGAACAAAAATAATACCAATAACAGTCATGGTACTGCTCATGTTCAACATACTCAGGGTTTGCCTGTTGGTTCACAAGTTGCGCCTTTTGAATTCGACGTGCACCCTCCAAACGATATAAATATGATTCAAAATTTATTAGATGAGAATTCAACAACTTCATCATTACCATTAGATTGGAAAGATGCTAAAAGATCAATAAACTATCAGTCGCAGAAACAAGAGGAAATGGGTACACCTCCACTGGAAAATAATAGGCAACTGGAACCACCAACCAAAAAGAAAAAAGTTGGGGGTAAGAATGGTAATGGAAAACGTCCTGCTTCAGCTAATTCATCATCGTTTGGAAGTGGAAATCATGGTATGCCTATAAGTATAAGCAATAACGACACCGATTGGTTGAAAGATTTGGTTACTACTCCATATCATGACGTAACTGTTCCAATTGGAGATGTTCATAATCAACATGGTACAGGAGAAGGAGGATCAACAGCAAATTCTGGTGGCGATTTTAGAGGGTTTTTAGGTTCTACAAGTTTGGTTGACGATAGTATTCCCGAAAATAGCAATTCAGTTTCATCCATGTTTACAAAACGTCAACATGAATTAATGCATCAACTAATGGGAGGGCATCATCCACATCCTCCACCAGCATCAGCCCCAAAACAAGATAGATCAAATAGTAACATTGAATATTCCGTTAATTTGAGTTCAACCTTCTTTTTGAATGAGACTAATTTCATAACTCCAGAATTAAGAAATAGAATGATTTCTACGAATGGTATTCCTGATGATAAGTTTCCTTCGTTGATTGATTTGAATCGTTATTTACAAGTACATGAATTTGGGTTCAACAAATATTTCCCATTTATTCATTTGCCTTCATTGAAAACCCCAATGGTTGATAATACTGAGAATATTCCCTTACTTTTAAGTATAGCTGCTATCGGGGCATTGTATGCCTACCATGATTCAGATACCTTGATATTGTTTAATTTATCGAAATATCATATTCAAAATTTCTTTGAGAAGGAGATTACGTTGGATAATTTACAATTCAAGAAAGTTCCATTAATGGCTCATCAATGTTTGGTATTACATATATTCATTTCTTTGTTCTTGAATGAGCCAAATATGATCGATACAACCTCAAGACAAATCAAATCCATGATTGGATTAATCAAATCCACGAATTTCAATGAACCACTTGAACAATTACTTATTCCCCCTCCCAAAATTCCCGAAAATATGAATAATAAGAACATTGACAAGACTCAACAAATCATCCAAAACAATTTCGATTATTTCATTATGGCACAGTCCAGAATTAGAACTTTGCACGTTTTTTATATGTTACAGACCATCCGTTCCAGTTTAGTTGGGTTACCTATTTATTTAAATTCGAAATTATTAAAGAGCGGGAACTATTGTAACAATGAGAAATTATGGTGGTGTGAAACTTCGCAGTCATGGTATGTCCTTGCAAACAAAACATATCCTCAAGGGTGGACTTTGGTTGAAGTTAGTAATGGGGTTTCGATGGATACTTTAACTGGATATATTCATGATTCTCCAAGTTTGGATAAACGAGAAATTAAATTATCTCATTATAATTTATTGACTATGTTATTGTATGTGCATGAAAAAGTTGAAAGTGAGATCAACAATATGAATAAACCTTTCAGTTATCTTAAATGGAATACGGAACATAAACCTAAATTAGCACGTTGGGTCAACAATTGGGCTGTGAAGTATCATAAAAATCATGGAACTTTAAGAATATCAACTTATAACAGAAGTTTGTTAACAGCAAGACATGAATTAAAATTAACATTACCTTTGTATTCCTTGGTTCAAATCAAATTGGAACTTCATTTAACGTCAATTCTTTCACCTATTTTGAACAAGAATTTTGAATTAATGAATAAAGCGTTAGATAATCTTCATTATCAAGAAAGCAATTATGGTGTTTTAACGAATTCGATCGGTCATTGTCAAGATATCTTACAGCTTTGGGTGTACAATATTGAAACAATAAACTACGACGTTAGAGAAACTTCGCTTAGAACCCCGGTATTCTTCTGTGTCTGCCTTTTCATCAGTTCAATGATAATTTCCACTTATTTAGATTTTATTGAGAAGAATTGTGAACATCGAGACATTTCAAATCTTGAACTTTTGAACTGGTTCAAATGTCAAGAAATTTTAAACAAAGTTGAAAAAGTTTTGAGTCCATCATTGAAATCCTCTTATTCTGAATTGTTGACTAGACATGTTAAGGATACACCCTTGAACGAATATGAAGTTAAGAAACTTATGGAACTTTCGATTTCTCGTGAAGTGTGTGATGACGAATTAGGTCAAGGTATTAATGTTGATGCAAATAGTGAAAAGGGAACCGAATTGAATAAGCAGATCAGACAAGAGATCATCAAGGTACAATTATCGATGAAGACTGTACAGTTAGGTATTAGAATCTTGGCGGATGCGCCGGTTTGGCCGGTAGCAATGGGATTTGCTGAAGCATTGAAGAACAGAGCTATTCATTTGATTGATGAGTAGTGTGATGTTTTGGGTGGTGGGAGAGTGTTTGTATTTATTTATTCTTATTATTCTTATTATTATTGCTATTATTTAGTTGGAGGTTTCATCCAATATGTATTATTAAACATTTATGTTTTAAATTATTACTACAAGTTAATCGGTCACTAGAGGAAGAATTTTTGCGCCCAAATTCTACAATGAAATACACATTAAAAAAAATACAATTATAACTAAATACATAAATAAATCAATAAATAAATTTAATACATAGCCAAATAAATGCATTTTATTTTTTTTTTTTTTTCTTTTTTCTTTTTTTTTTTTTTTAAAAATATAACATTAATTAAAATATAACATTAACATAAACCAGGAACTTAAGCCTTAGAATTATAAATCAATAAAATTTAACAATCACCACACCATTCTATCTTTAAGTTACATCAGCAAAAGATCTTAGTAATTCGTCACGAAATCTCTCCTGTGGAAACCTTCGTTGTTATAACATCTCCATCATCCTTCTCAAAATCATCATAATCTTCTTCCTCTTGCTGTTCTTTTTGTTCTTCCTGTTTTTCTTGTTCTTGTTCTTGTTCTTCCTCTGTGCTTCTTCTTCTTCTCCTTCTTCTTGAGATTGTTGATCTTTTCGGTCCTGTTGTTGCTGTTGTTACTGTGGTTCTCGTTGTTCCCGTTGTTCCTGTTCTTCCTCTTCCACTTGTTCCTCTTATTCCTGTTGTTGTTGTGGTTGTTGTTGTTGTTGTGGTTGTTGTTGTTGTTGTTGTTGTTGTTGTTGGTGGTGGTGCAGCATATTCAAGATGTTCAATTGAGTGTTCTTTGGATAAACTCTTCAAAAAACTATTACTTTTTTCTTTTATTCTATCAATCTCATATTTCCCAGCAGTACATGCTTCAAGTTCTGGTTGAATTTGTTGTTGAATCGTATCTGAAGAATTTGTATTCACAACAATATTGGCATCAAAAGAAGAAGAAGCACCAATATGATTATGTTGATTCCAAGAATGATTGAATAAATGCGTATCATCAATAACTTCAAACCAATTGAAAAATACCCCTTCTTGATCAGTTGCAGTAGGTAATTGATCACTTACTCTATATTCACCATTAATTATATATAATAATTTATGAACTCCCAAGGGGAGATTTACATGTGTAACATATTCATTTGGATGTTTGGACAGTGGTGATAATTTTATAACATCTCTCCAATTTGAAAATGAACCTATTATTGCAATTTTGTTGATTGGTTCCTTATTTGAATTTACCCATTTGATTTGAACTGGAATTAGGGTCATACTATTTGGTCCTTTGAATCTTTTTGATTGATAATTGGTCTGGAAATGACTTTGGTGTTGTTGTTGTTGTTGAAGTAGTAGTAGAGTCGTCGTCGAATTCGTTCTGGAGACACTTGTCGGAGTCATCCCTGGCTGCTGTCCTTGCTGTCCCTGTTGCGGGAAGTTATCGAAATATACGGGTGGATATCGCGAATTCAAAATATTTATATTATTCGACGTTAATGAATTCGTCGTCGTCGTCGTGTTGGTGGGCGTCCCCGCACCACCTATGGTTGTCTTCCTATTCGAGAGGGATGTGCGGCGGTTTAGGGAGGTGGCAGATTGGTATGATGAAGAAATGGTGAATGAGTTCCTCTTTGACAATGACGTGCCTGAATATGATGCGGAGGAGTTTAGGGAATTGGATGACGGGATTCGATTTCTGGAATTCATAAACAATACTTCATCCCCAACCCCCCCTGCTCCCATAGTTATACCTCCTCCCCCACCTACACTCATACTTAATCCGGCTCCGCCTGCGGTGGAGATGTTAACTTCCGATTTCTTTCGTTTAAACCTTTGTTGTTGTTGTTGATGGGGTATTGGTATTGACTTCGCCGCTGAGATATTTGTCCCACTACTGGGTGGTTTCGGGAGGATGAGTATATTTTTATATCTTTGGGAATTAGGTAATGAACTGCCCACCCCCATTGGCGATGATTTATTATTATTCATCATTATTGAAGATTGGGGGAGTGATGTACCTCCTCCTGGACTAGGGATGGATTTTTTCGATGTGATGATTTCCTTATTGAACGATATGAATTGTTGTGATGGTTGGGATGAGGATGAGAGTTTGGTTAGATTAGTGGAGGATGAGGAGGTGGATTTCCGGGATGCTCTCTTTTTTATAACGTCGGTTTTTAACGATAGTGGTCGAGTGGTACCGTGTAATTTTAGGAATAATCCACATGCGTTACATAATGTGTTTCCTTGGGCATCTTTTCTCCAGAGGGGTGTTTTTTGGGTTTTGCAATTGAAACATTCTGTTGGTTTTGTTGGTGCTTGTTCAGTGGTAAAAGAAGAAGAAGATGAAGAAGCAGCAGTAGTTGGTGTTATAATTGGTTTAATAGTTCTATTAGTATTAGTAGTATTACCATTAGGAGTAGTAGTATTAGTAGTCTGATGGTGGTTGTGTTCTATTGATGATAGTGGTGATAATAAGTCTAATACATTAGTAGTAGTAGTAG
>NDXA01000149.1:0-20775 GCA_002105455.1 Hemisphaericaspora xylofermentans | reverse complement strand
AAGTACCCAATTTTTTAAAAAAATCGTGCTAAAGAAAACTTTTGATAGGTAAAACAGAAACAATTTTTGGGGGTTCCTCTCACTCTTCTATAACGAGTCTAGTTAACTTCTATTTAGAAGTGAATAGTAAATGATACGTTTGTACTTCTGTTCGATTTCATTGCACCTTTAATTGTTTTGTAAAGCTTCAAATTTATGGTCGTTTTCGAATTTTTTTTATAAAAACTAGAATTCTTCAAATCCCTTAAAATAATGAGATTAATTCCCTTTTTCGAAAATATAATATATAGCTATCTGAATATTGCAAATAGAATTAAGAACCAAGATATTCTAGCCGAATTTTCGTTTGGTCAATTTTAAAATTTGGTTTAACTAACTTGATTCACTCTTGCCTCAAAGAGGAATATAAATTGGAGGGTTGGCCGAGTGGTCTAAGGCGGTAGACTTAAGATCTACTGGACAGTGTCCGCGCGAGTTCGAACCTCGCATCCTTCATTATTTTTAACATCAAAAATTGAAGTATTTTTTAAAATTTCACACTACCTTCTTAGAAAAACCATCACGATTTTTTTTGTTATTTGAAAGACTTTATGAGGATTATTAATAACATGTAAGAATTTTTGCCTTTGTTTTATAGAGAGGTTAAGTTAAGTCTTCATTACAACACAATCTGAATTCATCTTCAGATATCTTTTCCTAGAAAGGGTCTGTACACATTCACTACCTCCTACTTGTATCAGTTGATTGGGTTTGCGTGTTTGATTAATACAAATACAAATACAAACACACACACAAATACTCATTACTTGCGTTTTATTGAACAACAAGTTACTCAAAGAACGAAATTACAATAAGTAATAACCTTCATCGAAGAGAAAGAAAGAAGGTTTGCCAATCATCAACTTTCTGAAAAAGTTACTACATTTGTTAATATTCCATCTTATTCAAGTAATCTTTTTGAGTTTCTGGCAAAACAAATAGCTCGAATAAATAAATAATAGGGTAGTAAATTAAAGTATGTCACCAACAGGAAGTACAATACAACTAACACACGAAGAGGCCTTTATTGGACCAAATTTAAATGTCACTTTAACTTGTCCCGAATGTAAAATATTTCCTCCTGACTTAATAGAAAGATTCAGTGAAGGTGATATTGTTTGCGGAAGTTGTGGACTTGTTTTGAGTGACCGTGTGGTTGATACAAGATCAGAATGGAGAACGTTTAGCAATGATGATCAAAATGGGGATGACCCATCTCGTGTGGGTGATGCAGGGAATCCATTGTTGGATACTGAGGATTTATCGACTATGATTTCTTATGTTCCTGATAATACAAGAGTTGGAAGAGAATTAAATAGAGCACATTCGAAATCATTAGTTGATAAAAAGGATAATGCATTAGCAGCAGCCTATTCCAAAATATCACAAATGTGTGATGGTTATCAACTTCCAAAAATTGTGCAAGATGGGGCCAAGGAAGTTTATAAAATGGTTTATGATGAGAAACCATTAAGAGGGAAATCTCAGGAATCTATTATGGCAGCATCCATTTTTATTGGATGTAGAAAGGCAAAGGTTGCACGTTCTTTTAAGGAAATTTGGGCTTTAACTAATGTTCCACGAAAAGAGATTGGGAAAGTGTTTAAAATTATGGATAAGGTTATCAGAGAAAAGAATGCGGCCAATCCAAGTGCTGCAGTATACTTGAGTCAAGATAATATTCAAACTACTCAAACATCAGCAGAAGATTTAATTAGAAGATTCTGTTCTCATTTGGGATTGAATGCACAAGTTACAAATGGTGCCGAGTACATTGCCAGAAGATGTAAAGAACTTGGTGTTTTGGGTGGTAGATCCCCAACTACAGTTGCTGCAACCACAATTTATATGGCAGCATTAGTTTTTGGGGTCGATGTTCCTCCAACTAAGATCTCAGATAAAACTGGGGTTAGTGATGGAACTATTAAGTCTTCATATAAAGTTATGTATGAAGAAAGGGAAAAGCTTGTTGATCCATATTGGGTTGAAAGTGGGAAAGTAAAATTGGATAGAATTCCAAAGAGCTAGAGCAACATGTACAATAGAGGTATGGGATAAAAAGAACCTATACTGTTCAATGTTGGATGGATAAAAATTCAAACCAAAATTCAAAATTCAAAAATTTCAGATTTAAAAATCAAAAATAACGAAAACATCTAAAATAAAATAAAAAAATGGTAACTATCGTTGGGTCGAGTTTATAGATATTTATACTTTTCTTTGTAATATTTCTTTTAATTTAATTAAATTTATGTCGTTTTATGAAAAATCTATTTTTGCAGTTAATTGGCTGCGAAAGCTAAGTGTTGATGATGATTCACCCAATTGTTAGTAACTACAGTAAATTTCCTCGTTTAACGATGGTTTAATGAAAAAAAAAACCTCCAATATCGTACCACCAAATTTTCAGTTTTTCATCGAAAAATACCCCTAGATTCATTTCATATTTCTTTATATCCCATCAAGTAGTAGAAAAGTATCTAAATTCCACAAAATAATGTATAGATCAATACGAGGGTTCTGTGTGTCAGCAATCAAATACAATATCGCCGTCCCCTCAATTCCTAGACAAGATGTGGTTATTATCGGAGGAGGTCCAGCAGGATTAACGTTACTTGCAGCATTGAAAACTTCCCCCAAGACAAAACATTTGAGTTGTACATTGATCGAAGCATCTAGTCTAGACAATGTACGTGAATTTCAAAAATCTCCACCAATCAATTATACCAATAGAGTTGTTTCTCTTACACCTAAATCAATTGAGTTTATGAAAAATAGAATTGGAAACTGGGATTACATACACGAGGATAGGGTCAAGGAGTATCAAGGTATTATTGCATATGATTCACAAGATGCTACATCTAGAGTAGAATTTGATTCTACTAATATTGGAGAAGATGCTTTAGCAGCCATGTGTGAAAATATTAATATTCAAGGTTCATTACTAGCAAAGGTGGAAAGTTTAGAAAATGATGACACAACACACATTAAGGATAATACAAAGGTAGTGGAAATTATCAATCCTACAAAGTCTGATGTTGAAAATCAACATGATTTGAATTCAATAAATCAAAGTTCTGGAAGCCCAGTATTAGATTGGCCAATTGTTAAATTATCAAACGGAGAATCAATTCAAACTAGACTTTTGGTCGGATGTGATGGATATAATTCTCCAGTTCGTAAATATGCAAACATCGAATCAAGAGGTTGGCAATATAACACATTTGGAGTTGTTGCAACTGTGAAATTACAATATGAAGATTATAGATCGGTTGGTTGGCAAAGATTTTTGACTACTGGTCCACTTGCCATTTTACCTTTAAATGAAGATAATGCAACTATTGTTTGGTCAAGTATTCCTGAATTATCTGAAACTCTTCTTAAGGTTAACAAAGACATATTCCCCAAACTTGTAACAGCAGCAATGGTATTAGATGAAGTAGACTTAAACTATATTTATAAATTATTGAAAGCAAATCCAGATGATTTTTCAGTATTAGAAGAAATTGATTGGAGAATGTCAAAATTCAGTGAAGAATTTTTGGAAGAAAATTATCCTGTACCAATCGTTGAAGTCATTGATGGTTCTCGTGCAAGATTTCCGTTAAAAATGTCTCATGCTGATACGTATGTCGCTCCAAGGGTTGCGTTAGTTGGAGATGCAGCGCATACTATACATCCATTAGCTGGACAAGGATTGAATATGGGACAAACGGATGTTGCTGCATTAGTGGAAGCATTAGAAAAGGGAATAGATAGAGGTTTGGATATTGGATCTACTTTGGTATTGGAAGGTTATGTATCCAACGCATGGCCAAGCAATCATGTCATGCTTGGAGTTTGTGATAAATTACATAAAGTATTTTCAACTGATTTTTATCCACTTGTTGTTGCAAGAGGAATTGGTATGAAGTCAATTAATATGCTTGATGGAATCAAGGATTTAATAATGAAACAGATTAGTACTAACTAAATATTGATTTTTGTATGGTGTCTGTACATAGTAAATATAAATATAAATAACGAAGTGTAAATTAGCAATTAAAGTTCGCAATTTATTAAATTTACTAAGCAAAAAAGTTTTGCAACATAAAACATGAAATTTCTTTCCTTTCTTTGTTGTTTCTTCCCCCAAGAACTTGGATGATGATAAAATGTTGCAGAAGAAGAGATTTATCCATCTTTAAAAGATACATGGAAAAGAAGGTACCGATTCCATCTACACAATCACTTGTCATTGAATCCAATAAACACCTAAAAGATAATTATCACCCTCCTAAACACCCTGTTGTACTATGTCACGGATTTTCCGGATTTGATAGATTGGTTCTAATTCCAAAACCTAAATATGATTTATTTGGAAAAGCACAAGAGTCTGAAATAAACAAAAGAACCCTCCAAGATTCAAAAGCTTTACTTGAATTTGAATATTGGAGAGGAGTACAAGTTGCATTAGAAATATCGGGAACAAAAGTCCTCATTGCAAAAGTGCCAGCATTTGCTGATATCAAGAGTAGAGCAATTAGTCTTGACCATTTCATTACTAAACATTGTCAATCATTGCAAGATATACAAAAGACTAAGGATCCAATTAATGTGAACTTGGTAAGTCATTCAATGGGAGGATTGGATAGTAGATATTTGATTTCCAAAATTCACAAAAATAGCAAAGCTTACAGAGTGATGTCGCTTACAACAATATCTACACCACATCATGGATCTGAATGTGCAGATTTCGTAGTTGATCTAATCGGAAATAATCCAATTCTGAAATCTTTATGCCCTAACTCAATATTTGAGATGACGACTGAGAATATGAAAAAATTTAATACCAAGATATTAGATGACCCTGATGTGAGATACTTTTCATACGGTGCTAGATTTAATCCTAGATGGTATAATTTATTTAATTTCACTTGGTTGATCATGAAATACCAAATGCAATCGAAGCAACAACGCGTAAAGTCTACTCAAAAGCTTTCGGACGTCTTTGATAATGATGGATTGGTTTCTGTAAAAAGCTCACAATGGGGAGAGTATTTGGGAACATTTAATGAAGTAGATCATCTTGACTTGATTAATTGGACGAATGAAGTACGAAGTTTATTTGATAGAATGATGTTCTCAAAGGAACCTTCATTTGATGCGATTAAATTATATTTAGACATTTGTAACAATTTAGCAAAAAGAGGACTATAAATTATATCAAGGGAGAAAAGGTTAATACTCATTCCTATTGATTGAGTGTAATGGTTTTGAGAACGCAGAACTCTTCAATACCCCAGATACTGTTGAATCTACCAACACCGCTACCCTTTACACCACCATGAGGAACACCTGGTTCATCATGAACAGTGGAACCATTGATATGAACACCTCCAGATTCAATTCTCTTTGCAACATCAATAGCACTCATAAGGCTCTTGGACCAAATTGAAGATTTTAACCCATATTCTCTACTATTGATTTCGTCAATAGTTGCATCCAAATCTGTATATCTTTCAAGAACAGAAAGAGGACCAAAACTTTCAGTAGTATAAAGTTTCAGTTCTTTCGGAACGTTCTCTAAGATAATAGGAGTAATAACATTGGTCGTTTCAATTTGTTCCTTTGAAAATTCACCAAAAACAAGATTGGCACCCAATTTCAAAGCTTCCTCAACCAATTCGACAATCTTATTAGTACCTAAAGAATCACGTTGAGGAATCAAGTAATCTGGATCTTTGGCAACTTCAGTAGCGGCTTTAATCAATTGTTCTTTGAATTCATCATAGATTGAATCATGAACAAATACATGGTCGGTACTCATACAGATTTGACCCTTGTGTGCCCAAGAACTCCAAATGGCATTTCCAGCAGCCTTTGGTATATCAGCATCTTCCATAACAATAGACATATTCTTACCACCAAGTTCTAATAAATATGGAACCAAATATTTGGCAGCAGTGGCAGCAATCTTTTTACCGACAATAGTTGATCCAGTAAAGTTCAATTTCTTGATTGCACCAGTTTTCAATATCTCATCAATAAAGGTAGGATTGTCTTCAGGTCTTATACTAGCCATTTGTAAGGCATTTGGAGGAACACCAGCATCCAAGAAACATTTGACCAATAAATAAGCACATTTTGGTGACTTTTCAGATGGTTTAACAATGACTGAACAACCGGCAGCAAGTGGGAAAAGAATACTTCTACCAGCTAAAATAACTGGAGCATTCCAAGGAGAAATAGAAAGAACAGGTCCAATTGGTAACTTATAAGTTAATGCTAAATCAGTCATATTTGATGGGACAACACCAGCTTGAGGGGCTTGGTTAATAACATGTTCGATTTGATGAATGACACCACCAACATTAAAGCCTGCAAACCAACCAGGAAGCCCAATTTCAGATTGGGCATCAACAAATTGCTGCTGTCTTTCTTCTAAAAGTTCGATGGTCTTAAGGAAAACCTTGTTTCTTTCACCAATACTAAGAGAAGACCATTCTTTGAACCCCTTTTTAGAGTTGCTGACCAATTTCTCGATATTTTCGTCGTTTACATCAAGGAATGAATAATGATGTAATACATCCTTTGGCTTCGAAGGACAGTTGACTGGAAAGATCTTTTCGGAGTTTGTGATTTCTTCACCGTCGATAATATATGGAACAATAGGAACTGGAGACATTTTGCCGTGAGCTTGAAGACTTGAATATGATCGAAGAAGGGAACGGTCAGAGCTAAGTCTATTTATACCCCGTCCAAAGACATTAAGATATGTTCTCATATGTGTGGTTGCCCAGATCAACGAAAATACGGGGTTCATTCATATGAAACGAGAACGGTTATTTTCTTTTCCGATCTGTCTCGATGTTCGTATGCGATATTTTCTTTTCTAAATTTTTTTGGAGAATTATTATTTTTTGGGGTATCGGAAATTACTTTTTCCGCGTTTCTCGATTTAGTGCACAATCGGGTTTAAAGATTGACATTATATTAGAACGCCTAGATTCCCCTGTTAGGCTATCAACACCACTTACCTGACCTTACCTGAGTGACATTACCGGTTCAATGGTCATTACTAGTTTCCCTAACCAAATACTTTTCAGGATATTCTAATAAATTTTTTGAAGGTTCAATGACAAAGAAATATTTTCAACGTTTCAAGCCAAAGGAGCTTGCCAAGATTCTCCACAAATAACAGATATGGGGATTCATAGATTGTCAAAGTAAGAAATCTCAAGAAAATTAAAAAATCAAGAGTTTATTCATCAATTATGTTGAATGAGTGCAGTTTGGTTTCCTCCTTTCTAACAATGCATTAATGAGGGAGGATCGGCTATGTATAGGGAAATGACGTAAACGTAACGGGATGAATTATCATTCGCTTAGGAATTGGATTCAGGCTATGGATCACTTCTGATATTAAACTCAATTATAAATAAAGATAATTAAGATTCGGATAAATCATAAATATAATGTTTTCGCAAAGTCGAAACATTCGGAAATGCTCCCCTCAATTTGTAATACGAGAAACTCAAAAATATAATCTTTGGAAATTTTAACAGAAGTTGTACTACTCCCGGTCGCAAGCTTCGTCGCAACTTGAAGGTTGGCATACAGTCAACGGACTTATGCCATTTGTTACAATAATCAAAGAAATATTCATTGTTATCCAAAACTCAAAGTTCTTGGAAGTAAAAGATACACAGAAACGTTTATTACTTCTGTGCAGAGGATATTGGTGCAGATTTGTAATCTCGCATTGGCTTGATTACTAAGCCTTCCCCACCTTCAAAACCCTATTCACGATGTTACTTCCACCTTCTGTGTCTAAGGTTAAAAGTGGAACGGTATACAGTTTACAATTACGCTTCACCTTTTTAGATAGCAAATTCAGTAAGAGCCAAAAATCTCTTAAAACAAGTCAGTAAGAGCATACTACAATTCTAGAAGAGTGTATTATTCTAGAGTCTTTAATTTTTGCAACCTCTAAACAAATTCCCTATCTACGCCAATCCTTCCAACAAGTTGATACATTCGTCACAAAATTGAACTATTTGTTCAGCCCCTTCAATCGATTCTTTGTTATAAGTCAACTGGTTCAATATATTCTCTTTCATATAACCGCATCTGTGTACTTCACTCGTTAACCAATTGATCCATTCTGCTTCCGCGATTTCGCGTTCCATGTCTTTTAATATCCTTAGCCTTACCATTAAATCATATCTCTTTACCCCGATATCTTGGAAGGTTTGCTTTAGACGCTTTGCGACAGTACGCGTGTTTTCATTAAAATATTCGTCACTCCAATTTGTATCCTGATTATAATTGACAACGAACGATTTACCTCGGAACGATGCATAAGGTCTCGAGTCAGCAATCGAAACATTGGAAGTCGTCGTGTTAAAGATCTCTTGTATATCTCTTAAATAGACTGCTCTTTCTAGCTTGATTGGCTCTTTGGTAATATATTCATAAGCAAGTTTATTGGCTCGTTGAGTTGTCCAGTAGCTAGTACTAGTTTTTCCAATCAAGAACAAATTCAAAAATACAGAGCAACCAATTATCAAAAGCAACAATTGATTTGCTTTAATACCTTGAATAATTGCCAATAACGATTCAAAGTGCCAAACAAGGCATGCGTAAACAAACGTAATAAATTTGTTTATCATTTTTGCTAGACCCAATCTAGCAACATAAAGAAAGCCAAATTTAATCAATGGTTCAGGTAAATCTTCTTCATTTACTGAAGTACAACTTAGCTTACCGTACAAATAGATCGATTTAACAATCGCGCCGTGTTGTCCTACTTCCTGTACTACCTCCTTGAGACGTTTGTCAATCTTTCCTACTTCATTTAAATCTATTTGACAGCATAACTTTTCAATCAACCAGGTATATATTGCACTCTTTGTATCGAAAACCATTCTTGAGAAGAAAAGCACTTTGGAACGTTTACCTGCTGTACTGACAATAACAACTTTATAGATAAGGGAAAATGATGGACCAGTAAAGAATGCAAATCTTGCACGAGTATGAGTAAATGTATAGTACATATTATCTTCCATGTTATCAACCACTTGCACGATTTGAGTGTCACTTCTTTTACGACCATAAAGTGCAGGTATATTCATCTTCCTATATAACCCTCCTTGTGCAGTCTTTTTCCATGGTTTCTTGATGTAATACTCTAGTTTGGTCAAAGCAGTAAGATCCTTTAAAATAACAGAGTTATCACCAAGTAATGCATGAAAGATAGCTTTCGGAGGAAGATCATAGGTTCGTTCTCCTAAGAAATTGTAGTCAGCACTAAAGTCTATTCTATGTTTAACTAGATTTCCGTCTCGGGACATAGTAAAAGAGCTCACTCCACCTGCTGCAATTTGTTTCTCTTGAGAAATCATCTTATCTGATAACAATTTTGAAAGGCTATTGATCTCCTTTATATTTCTTTCATCCTGAGCCTCTTTTTCTACCTTCTTTTGTACTTCATTCAACTCCAACAAAAGGCCTTTTAGACCCTTTGGTTGCTCACTTGCTACATTGTTGATAATACATAAAAGTTTCCTCTGAATGAGTCTTCCATCGTCTAAGAATAGCTTCATTTTGATTACCCCATCTACAGTATGGATTTTTAGGATATCAAACTGCTTTTGTGATGTGCAATCAACTGACATAAGATGTCCCGCAAAACCTTTAAATAATGCAACAAATCCCAACGCTTGCATATAGAAATAGACATGGTGTTGAGTAGCAAAGCATCTTCCACTGAGTTCCTGCTTCGAATTTGGTGACCAAATACAACTGAATGAAAGAACACAATACTCCCCTGGCTCAATAGCAGTTTCAAACAACGCTCTCATCTGAATATCCAAACTCACAAGGTCATTGGGATAATACAGTGGATGAAAAATTTCACTTCCTATTTTCTCTTCTTGGAAAGCTATCATTTCTGTATCTGGAGGGCAAGTGTAAGAAGTTTCTGCCTTGACAGAATCGTGCAAGTAGTAGATACCCCAATTAACAGATCCCCAAATGTTTGCTGTCAACGCTGTGGGTAAGGGCATTGGTGCCGTAAGACTGTATGCTATGATTGACGATTTCGTCGTATCTGTAATAAATGGAGGGCGAATACGCGGAATTTGAAAATAAAGATAATTTTGAAAGTACTTTTCGTTCCTCTCTATGTGAGCAGAAAGGGAACTTGATGCTATCACTTGTCCAGAAGCAGTCGTTAACTTTGTATTTGATAGTTCATGATCCATTAACGTGTTTGCAGTGGATGCAAATTCTAATATTATAGGAGGATATCTTCTCGATGATACTTGAAATAGCTCGTCATCTATTGACGTTGTATCTAGAATTCGTTTCTTTTCATTCTCAAATACTTTAAGCCATGATTTCAATTCAACAAGTGATTCTGTCTGAAAAACAGCTGTAAGCTCACTTGTTCTAACTTCAAAACAAAATCTCCTATCTTCATTAGGAGCATATCTGACACTACATAATAAAATCCCTAACTTATCACTTTCTTGAACAAATGTCAGTGATGGACTGAGCATTAGTAACCCAAATATACCACCCTTTATAAATGCCCACCGTCTAACCCAAATTGGTTTAGATGATTTTTCTGTCCAAGTTTTCATAAATAGATATCCATGTTTTTCTATTCCGATTTCATCTATTTCATTCAATGTTTTGGCATTAATAAGAGACGATCTATAATCATCGAGATTAGTTGAAGGTTGGAATTGAAAATGACATCCTTCTTCAACTTGTGCCTTGGCACCTAACATATCATCAGCTAACTTTGCTATTGCTTTGCTGTACGAATCTCCCCAAATTTGAACTTTTCTAACACGTTCCCATTGTTCTTTGAAGGTATTTTTATTGGAATCAGATGCAAAAATGTTCCATTTATTCCGCAACAAGTCAGCATTGAGACCTACCAATATCTTGTCCAATGCGTTTCCTAACGTTTGCAACTCTATTATCAAATCCAATGATGCGTGTACATATTCTTTTCTGACTTCAAATAATTGTTTTGCATCTTCCAAAACCATGGATGCTTCTTTCGATTTCGGAGTAGACACATATATTGCTAGATATTTATCATATTTCATCTGAGATTGGTCGAATCTTGCTCTTACTTCCCTATACCTCGAAACATTTGTATTGATGAATACATTTATGCTATCCAACCCACGAGTATTCACATTAAGTGCTTGTAAACTAAGTTCCCAAATTCTTTTTAATCCATCTAACGTACTGTACAAAGATTGAACAGTATATTCTTGATCTATTAATCCCTCTTGTAAGAAGGTAGGAGCTAGATGTTCTAAAAATGAATTGCAGAATGATTGTACATCATTCACATATCGCGGTATCTTTTTAAGTGAACTTGTTAAAGCAATTAACCACTTCTCGATGTTATTGAGTTGAATATCAAGATGATTTACACTTGCCCTAAAACATGGACTATCAAGAGCAGCCTCTTTGAAATTAACAGATATGAGCTTGAACTGTCTTATTTGCATTCCATTCAGGTTCTGTATACCATCATTTAATGTGGAGTTATCTCCGATGGCAGATCCGGAATTGTTACCAAAACTAACCTGATGTTCGGATCTTTGCAGATTAGGATCTCTCCTCAAAGCAGATGCCAGCATAATTTAGTTTATGACTTTAACGCAATGCAATTCGTTGTAAATATTGATAAATTGTTGTTTGTTAGTGACGGTGGTGTTGTAAAAAATCGTCAACCAAAATTCATGAGTTTATAGTTGATGACGTAAATGTATTTTCGCTGGTGTGCATATAAACATTTTGCAGTCAAAACTTTAATGGTACTTGCACCAATTATTAGACGTAATACACACTATACTTATATCAATTATCTACAAAATACTTAAAATCACCCTTTTAACTAGTTCTAGGCTTATACATGTTCACAGAATGGTTCACAGGGAAACTATTAGTACCGTATTGTTGTTGCCTAGATGTCTTCTTTGTCTTGATAATCTTCTTCATATCTTCGGAAGGATCATATTCCAATATTGGACCAAACTTTATTTCCCTTGGATTAACATTCTCTTTATTCAAAGAAGAATTATCCAGAATTATATTTGAAGAGACTTGGTTAGTTCTCGTGTATGGTTGCCCATTTGGAGGAATGGATTGTCCAATGAACTGATGTAGGCTTTGGGTTGGTGGATAAATACCATTGTTCCTTGAAATAGAATTTTGTTGTCTAAGAATATTCTGTTGCATTTCCATATTCTGCATTGATTGAGGAAAGTTATTCCATTGCTGATTCATGATTTGTGTTTGTGGAGGATTTTGATTTAATAGATTTAATGACATTTGGTTCTGCAATTGTTGCATCTGATTACTGTATTGTGGTTGAGCCATTGGCTGTTGAGCTTGAATAAGATTTTGAGAGTTGACAGGGTTCATATAAGAATTAATTGTTAACCTCCTTTGCTCATCAATGGAACCTGATAGCAAATTTACTCCAGAGGATTGTTTTCGCCAATCTGGCATATGTGTAACTGATTGTGAGTGCTGAAGTTGAGGTCGTTGAATCTCAGGTGGAACTGCTGTCATAGGAATCATGCTATTAGGAAAATGTTGCATTTGGTCCGAGCTGTATTGTGCTGTATCAAATACAGGGGCAGTCAATGGGCCTACGTTCATGCCCCTCACAAAGTTTGCTTTATTAATGTCTATTCTTAAGCCTGGTTTCTTTGGTGTTACAAAGGTATCTCCGTTAGAAGGAGTACCCTTTATTGGAGAAGAGTCTGCAACAATTGTTTCGTTATCATCTAGCTCCTGGCTAGCTTGAAATTTGCTTTGTGACATTATTCTACTATCGTCATCTACTGTGATAACTTCAACTGTGGATTTTCCAGAAACCCCTCTCATATTGAATTCATGTATTATGTATCCCTTCAAGTCAGAATCGCCTTCTTCAAACCCCATTCTTCCATTCATATTGTTGCTATAAATTGCTTGATAAATTCGCAAGTCATCGTTTTCTGTGATTTTGGAGTTACCGTTTATAAGGAAATTAAAGTATCCCATGAAAAAGTGTCTCATAAATGGGATCTGCAACGAATAGGAATTGTCTGAAGAGTTATAATAGCCATTTATCACATCAAGCACCTCTTCTATTTTTATATCATCATGCTGTCCTTTGAATACCTGCATAAAACTATTCCAATGCAAAATGTTTGAACCACTTCCCGAATTGGTAGCATTCATATCCAAATATGAGCTAAATTGACCATTCATTAGATTTAGTGGAAATTGATAAAATGGTTCTGGAAGGGCAGATTTGGGTGTGGAAGTAGTAAAATGAGGATTAAGATTTATTTGTAAATTCACATCATGTTTGATTACCCATAGTGGAATTTGCTCGTGATTGAGCCTCTGAAGGATTCGGGGAGATATCTTATATTGTGAAGCAAGAGATGAGATTGATTTTTTTAATTCAATTTGTCGACTCAAACTTAGAAAGGTGTGATTTTCGATCAGACTGTTGTTGACATAATGTAAATTAATCTCCTTCAATACTAGTCTATTTGTCATGGTTGAGCATATATCATTGTTGATAGGGGATGAAGGTAACAAAACATCAATTTCGGTATCAATTTCCGTATCATATACAGAAATTGATGTTTTTGAGGATGCATGTGTAATTGAAAATAAGTCATCTAATGGAGTTGCAATTAAATCGTCAATTTCTTGGTCATATTCATTTCGTTGAGGAGTCTCTTTTGGAAATTGTATACTCAATCTGTTTGCTTTGGACAACCTGCACAATCTGGAAGAGATCTGTTTAGCGGTCCTGAGAACACCTGCTTTCTTAAGAATCATTCGAGACAAGATTTTATTTTGTGATGTATTCTTGAGAAGTGAAGAAGAATTACTTCCGGACTTGAACTCTCTGTACTTCAGATATGACTTTATTAGTACCTCGTCCAATTCAGGATACCAAACTTTGTCCTCGTTATTGGTGATAAATACCAAAGGAGCATTCGGCTGGACTTCTGCATTGACTTGTGGAACGAAGGGTGACTCAATGGTGGTGTCTATTTGTAAAGCTAGGGCACGATTTGGGGTTGAACTTGAAGTTAACTTTCTCTTTTTCCTTATCTCGCTGACAGCATCAGTTTTTATCAATTGTTTCTCTTCCTTTTCTGATTCTCGGTTTTCTTTATCCAATACTTTTGTGCTATGAGTGAGTTTACGTGGAGTAACAAATATGTTGTTGCTCTCAATGGAATTCTTAGTATTGTCATCCGAAAGCGTACCAAGTGAAGTGAACGTGGTTGTATTTGGTTGTAAATCACTATCATGCGATATCCAGAGTTGTTCATCTTCTGAGTTCGTTTCATTCTCCTTGATTTTTTCATATTCGCTTTGTTCGTTATACTTCAATTGAAGTTTACTGGGAGTTAATGCGTTGATTCTTACCTCCACATTGCTATTCTTAATGAGTCTGTTTGGAGAAGCTGTTGCGTTTATTGGGGAACGAAGATTGTACTGCGGCAGGAAGTTTATGCCAAAATGGAATGCAGGTGCATCTGGACGAAGAAACCGATTATTATTGGTGTCTATTCCCTTGGTTCTTGTTGGTGCTGGAGTTTGAGGGTCATGGTTCGGTTTTGTGTGAATTTGTCCGTTTGTTTCATTCCCCAATGAGTGGTGAGAATTCAAGTCAGAATGTTGAGAACTCATATTATCCATTGTAAGATTGCTTGGGTTTACTATGGTGGTCTTTAATTTGAAAAGGGAATAAAGTAGTGGTGCAGATGTAAATGTAGATGGTAAATATAAATATTAATAGGAGTTTACCATTACCAAACACACCTTTTAAACACATCCCTTCCAATTAGAGCCAATCCGAGGTTTACGTAATTTTTTTTTTTTTTTTGGCGCGACTTTGACGCGCTTTTTTTTTCCTTTGGAATTTGTAGCGCAATATTTTTTAGTTTATGAACTTTTTTTGTTTTCTGTATTGTTTGGTTGCAACGGAAAACTTTAAATTTCGCAACCAATTCTGTCAGATGGTCCTGCCTTCCATTTCGTCTCACAGTAAGATGAATTGATCTTTAATGCATAAAAATATATTAATAAAGCAGGATCTACATATGCAACTATAACATTAACAGCATAAACGTTCCAATTCTTCTACTATTGCGTGGCATATGCCAGGTAATTGCTCTTCGTAACGTCTGATTTCGTTTGATAGATTTTCAACGGTACGTCTTGTATACTCAGTCCTTCCCCTAAAATATACTCTTTCTAAACAGTATATTAATACACCTCCCTTGTCTTTAAAATGGTTTTCTGAATCTATCGAATTTTCGTCTTCTTCGTTGTCATCTTGAGATTCCTCATGATTGCTCTTTCTCGGGATTTCCTTACGATCTTGCAGTTCAGTGCCAAATTCCCAAGAGATGGGAGCAAAAGTTTCAGGGGGGGATTTCATTAAATGTTCAATTTTAAACCTTGGCTTTCTTCCTGACTTGTTTTCCCAGTGAGCATTTTTTGTCCTTATTAACTTTGCTAGTTTGTCACGGGCATCACCTGAGCGGGTAATAAAATGATGACGACACAAGTACTCTGAACTAGGTCTCATTTTAGGATCTTTAATTAAGCAATATTTAACAAAATCTTTGATATTATCACTAAAATCAACTCCTGAAAGAAGTGGTGGTCTCTTTTTTGGGATTTCAAATAGGACCTTTAAAGGATCATATTCAGATAATGGTGGGGAACCAGTAACTAATTCAATAGTAGTAATTCCAGTTGACCAGATGTCTGCCTTTTCATTATAACCACTTTCTTCATTTACCTTGGACCTAGTGATTACTTCCGGAGCCATCCAAAATGGAGTCCCAACAAAGGTATTCTTTTTTAATCTTGTTAATGTAATTTCTCCACTTACCCCAAAGTCTGCCAATTTCACATTCCCATTTTCCGTTAACAATATATTTGCCAGCTTTATATCCCGGTGGACTTTATGTTCCGAATGTAAGTATTTTAACCCCTGAAGTGCACCTTTAATTATATAACTGACCACATCTTCTTCCAATTTCTTATGATACCTCAATAAGTCTGCACATGACCCTCCCCCACAAAATTCCATAACTATGAACATATTATATCCTTCTAGGAAGCTTTCGATATATTGTATTATATAAGGATTTCTTAGTTTTGACAAAAAATGTATTTCTTGAATAATCTGTTTCATGTCTTCAGTTGATTCATCTAAGGAAACGACCTTGATCGCTACCTTTGTTCTTTGTTTTAGATCAACAGCTTTGTAAACATCTCCAAAGTTACCTCTACCAATGCATTTTTGGAATTCATACTTGATAATTTGGTTCTGCATTCGATATGACATAATCTGCTAATTTGCTGAATCCTATCCTATGAATGCTCTTCAATGGTATGACCGATTGAATAAAATAAACTATAAGACTTGAATATAAGATTTTTAAATTTCTAATGGGTAAGTAACATATATATATCTATACATATATTTGAAAGTAGTCGGTTAAAGAAGTTATAAAGTTTACAAACAAAAATACAATTTCGCAGCAAAATAAAATCACAATTGGAGCGAATTTAATAAAGATTTAAAATAATTATTATCTGAGCACTAAGGGAAATATTAAACCGTGAATTAACTAGATAACTTTCTATGGAGTCAACATTCCACCGCTAAGCTTTAAACTTCTCAATTTCCAATATTTTATAGCCTCATCTGTTAAGCCAATCTCTTGATTTAGCTCATGTATAAGATCTACTTTACATCCATTCAAAATCAATAGTTCAGAAATTACGAACAATTTCTTTGAATTCACCAAGATTAAATTTTCATCCTGAATTTCTATGAACTTTCGTAAAGAATACTCAAACAACGATATTACCAAGTACTCATTCTTATTTGGAATATTTATCTGAATATTAATGTTTAGATCAGCTCCACATAATATATGCTTTAAGACCCCATGAACATTGATTTTTTGAATTGATCTAATAAGCTGGTTGTTAATGTCGGGTAGTATGGCCTTGAATTTCTTAAGAATGTATTTATTTCTAATGAACTTCAATCGAACTTCATTTGTTGCATCTGGTAGTATCTTTTCATTTGCAGGTAGGTTTTCTTCCAAGAAAGAATTTACAAATCTATTATTTGTAAAATTCAATAGAAGTTCTGTCTCATTCTCAAACTTATCAAGCTTTAATGACCTTATCTTGGTGATATGAGATCCAATACTTCTATGGCAAGATGCACATTGCACACAAAAACAGGACAAGGCATTAATAGCGATCCATTCAACCAGTTCCATGGAATTACAATCAACACATTTGTTATTATCACTTTCTGGAATGGATTTGACTAGATTAAAGTAATCCTTTTCCAAAACAGTGGTTGTTGATTTCGAAGTTATTGATACTGGTGAGACTGAACGATCCTTCAACTGGCCAGGAATCACGGGTTTCTCTACCAAATCCGTTATTATTTTTCCCAAGTTCTTTCTTTTATCTAGACCCTTGGAACTGTGTCCAGTTGCTTTCTTCTTTGAATACACGGCATGTAATCTTTGTGTGTTGACAACTTGTGCTGCGTTATACAAAGTTTTTATCCATTTAGTCCTTTCATCCTCATTGATAGCTTGGAAAACATGTTTTGTACCTCTGGAAGTTAGGATCTCAAAACAAAATTGTCTTTTGTCGTATTTGGTTGGTTTTACACTTGATAACGCAACTTCAATAGGTTTGTGCAATGGTTTCTTCCCTTTCCTCCAATCAGAATACTCTATGAGTTGACCCTTCTGCAAAACAACCCACTCTTTGTGCCATCCCTGCTTGCCTTGACCACCTAATGTGAAAAGGATACCACTCATTTCCGAATCATTAGATTGTGATATTGTTTCACTTGGTGGGTGACTATCAGAAAATATTAAATCGATGTTTTCATTGGTTACTATAAACTCATCGATCGTGGTGGTTATATTCTCATCGGAAGCGATTGGTTGCAGTGCTTGCATTTGTTTGTGATTCAATGTATTGCACCTTATCAAATTTGTTAATTCTTCATTTGAAGTACTAGCTTCAATCAATTGCCGAAATTTAAATTTTTCACTATTAAATCTTAATAAAGCATGTAGATAAATCTTATAATTTCCATCCAACAATTGCTGAGATAACTTCTTGTCCCTATACTTGGAGAAATCCAATATTCTTGGGTTTTTGCTATCATACTTCAAATGGATAAACTTGAAAAGGTTTTCCCACAATTCATTTACGTATTGATTGTTCGTTATTTTACTCAAATGATTCAAGTAATCAAATTTTGACATTTCAAAAGCTTTTCTTTTTAATAATAACTTCAGTTCAGGTCTTTCCTTCTCATTTGACAAATATTTATTTAGCCAACTGTAGTATTCTTTTGAATCATTTTCAAATTGTTTTCTGCTTTGAACTAATTCATTGTGACTCGATTGTGAAGTGGAACTCGAAGAACTGTTGGAACTTCCTCCTGAGTCTTGGATATTAGCCAAATTAAGAGCAAGCTTGTTAAGTAGTTTGGAATTACAGACATCAGTAAGGAAAAACTTTAAATTGGTCTCAAATGGGTCAAATAAGGACTTAAATAGTCTCAGGAAGTCTTGCATGAATCCAAAATCCTTTAATAACAAATTTGATTGAAGATCAATTAGCGCGTTAATACCTTCAACAATCCTCCTCCCTGATGTAGAAAATCTTCTTATGCCTTGCTCTAAAATTTTAAGCTCGCCAATGAGGGTGGAGTATATTTTCTTTGCCCTTGGGATTCGATCTTCAAAGTCAGCTAATGCTTTACGGAATTCTGGACCATCTTCTATATTAAAATTAAACTCTCTTCTGAAATCCCCGACATTGAATAGTCTTCCTTCCTGTTTGTTTGGTATAGGGCTTCCTGTTGGAGAATGTTCTTGAACATTGCTTGGCGAGGTGAGTTCTTCCTTAGGAAAATCATCAACCCAAAGTCCAAAATTTAGCAAGTATTCATACTCATTACTTCCTGAGTCATTTTCCCAGAAAGAAATATTCAATTTGGTATTCCGAATTACTGCATTATCAAACAGGTCGTTTATAATTAGTTTCTGGAAGTTGTCCTCTTCTTCGTCAATTGGGAGTTTATCAAAATCGATTTTGGAAATCTCAATCATTTCGGTAGTGAAATTATCTTCGTATAAATGATGCTTCAATTTATCGGCATGGAAGTCTCCAGTAGATTTAACTATTATTAATGATCTCCCTTTATACCTGTTGTGTGGCTTTATTAAAACATGAAGTTTTAGTTTATGAGCTGAAGGGTTGATTTTGATTAGCAATGGAAATTTCGAATTTTCTGATACATCGGGGTTTTCAATATAATTGGTAAGAGTATCAATGTGTCTTTCAGAATCAGGCAATTCCGTGTCAATCGACTCTATTGCCTTCGTATTAGTTAAGGCTATGTTAGTCCGTATCGAGGTTGGCTCGTCTGCAAATATGATTCTTTTCAATGTAACATAGCTTTCGTCTACTTCAGCATATGGGAATGATATACGGCCTAGACTCTCCATTATTGCCATTCAATTAGTAGGAAGGAAATATGGTGTAAGATGAATTAGCTGTAAGTAGCTTTTGTCCCATCCCTAGCGACATGCCAGAATTTTTTTTTTTGTTGTTGTTTATTTTTGAAGTCACAACAATTATACCAGGCATAAACAATTACACAACTCCAGACAAATATTTAAATATTCTCTCAAATCAAGATCAGAGCTTCCAGTTAAGAACTAAAATGGTCATACTTAGTCTCATCTGGTTTCCAATAAGGTTATATTTACCTTTATAATCAATGGCGTTCTCAAAAAAGTTTGCACCCATTCGCAGTTTAGAGCGTTGCATCACGGTATAAAAAATATCGCTCACAATGAAGAAAGCTGAGGCTATCGATCGAAACCAGCTGTTAAATGACAATTTATAAGTTCAGAAGATATTCCTCCTCTAATGTATGCGAATAAAGCAAAAAAGAATGCGATTTCTGTGGATCGAACACAGGACCTTCAGATTAACTGTGACTGAATCTCTTCAGTCTGACGCTCTCCCAACTGAGCTAAAACCGCATCAAGAACCCACGGCGGGAGTCGAACCCGCAATCTTTTGATTAGAAGTCAAACGCGTTAACCATTACGCTACGCAGGCATCTTGTTGATGAACAAATTTTCAAATTTTTATGTGTCGTTCAATTTCACGTGATTTAAGCGTGAGTTTTGTCTAATTTTTGTTCCGACTGTCAAAAAAAAGCGACATGTAAGTTCTTGTATTTTTAGAGTACTATAAAGGTGAAGTTTAAGAAATATAAAAAAAGGTGGGTTTATCTTTGGGTCTTTTTTTTTTTGTACGTTATACACCATATATTAGATCTCTTATACATGTTTTACATACAGAAATAAAATACTGGTAATCAGTAGATTAGAGGGAAATTTTGAAAAACCCTTTTTAGTAAAGAAAATAAATATAAATGATTGGTTAAGCTAGTAGCGTATGTTGTTTTTAGCTTTAAAGTAACGTACCCAATTTTTTAAAAATGATTCAGATAAATCAATAGTTGGGTGCAGTCGTCGCACTGCGTGTAACGAGTCGACGGCGTTTAGGTACGAGTTAAACTTGAGGATTTGTGTTGGGGTCATTGCAGGATTGCAG